>CANYBF011774236.1:0-56731 GCA_948192965.1 Dalechampia spathulata | reverse complement strand
TATTACAACTAATATTCATAATAATAAATTATATATAATTTATTAGTATTATTATTAATAAATATTCATTCAAATAATAATTATTACAAAAAATATTAATATAACTAATATTTATAAATAATTATACTATTACAAATAATAATAATATTTCATATGTAATAATACTAATAATATTACTATTATTAATATTATTATTATTATTATTATTATTATTATTTCAAATGTAATACCAATAAATATTATTAATTATTTATTCTTATTTATTATTATTATTATTATTATTTGCTGAATATAATAATAATAATAATTATTATTATTATTATTATTATTATTACTAAATCATTAATCTAATAATTACTAAATCATTATATAATTTATTATAACTACTAAATCATTACTCAATCATTATTAATAATAATAATGGTTCAATCATTATTAATAATAATAATGGTGGGGAATGTGTAGGCTGAGGGGGGTGTGGGGGGTGTCGGGAGGGAAGGGGGGAGCTGGGAGGGACGAGCCCAAGTGGAAGGAATGGGACCTGGCCGCCGGTTTAACTGGCGGCTATACTGTGTCACGTCACGCATTTGTCATATGTGGTAGCCACGTCGTATGGTTGCCGGTTTGACCGGCGGCCAGAACCAAAAACATCCAAAGACCGTAATTTTTTTAATTTTCACCTTAAATGGGTAATTTTTTAACATTTTCTCAATAAAAAGGTAAATTACCCAATGGAGAGAGCTTCCCACCTAACATAATACAGTATCAATAGTTATGGCACTGCATGTTGTTGGACTGAGCCGTGTGATGGTAATTCGCCAGCCAGAAAATACGAAGAATAACAACGTTCTACTCCTGTATGTGCCAAAATTATAAACCGATCTTTTATTATCCAATATATCAATAGCTTACTAGGAAAAGATTGGCTGTCTGCCAGTATCAAGCAAGAGATACCGACTACTCTTGGTTAACCAGTGAAGTGTCTAGTTCTATGTTTCTTCGCTCGATCAATGTTACTGTGGCATCTTTCTATGATTGGTATCTTGCTTGACTGGCAATTGTAAAGCTCAGACCCTTGACCCTGAAATCCCATGATCAAACAAACACAAAACAGCCAATTTTTCATGCTGTTTGCTATGACGACAATTGTACTTCGCCGGAGATAAATCAACATGAAGAGTAGAATTTAAGCAAAGGCAATATACATGATGAATTCAAAATATACTGATTTCGTATTACAAGTTGAGCGAAACAAGTTAACAGTGAGCAATTAATGGGTTATCACCCAAAACCCACTAAGCAATCAATTCAAAGAACTACCCTTTGAACCAGGGAAACCAGATAGAGATAGAGATAGAGAGAGGTAATATCTAAGAATCTAATTTCTCATTCAAGTCTTTATAGTTCAGCTAGTGTCCTGTATATGCCTCCTTTCGTATCAGTAGCAGAAGCCAAAGAAATAACACGTTTGGTAATTTGACCCGAACAATCAGACCGATCTCTCAGAACAATCAACCTTTTTGAGAGTAAATGAAAGAAACAAAAGTTGCATGAGAAGAAAAAGAACGACATCAGAGAAGAAAATAAGAATGACCCAGAAATCTGAATGGTCCCCTTGGACTTTCTTTCATTAAAACCCAGAAATCTGAAGGCTTCGTGGAATCATATCATGTGGATAAAGGTTAAAATATAATTGTTCATCCTGGAAAAGCTTTCCAAGCAGTGTTTCTCAGAAAGTAAACTGCTTCAACGAAAGATTTTCTTTTGTCCATTACCAGCTACCAGTAGTTATGGTGTGCACAACCCATTTCCGTTGAGAAATTAGTTATAACAAGAATCTGTAGTAAAAATATACATTTAACACCACATGTGAAAACTCAGCATAGCAAAGAGGTGGCAGAGAAACCCTTTCCGTTTCCTTCCTACTTAGTTCAGTTCTGTTCTTTGTTCTTTCATGTCTTGTCAACTGTTGCCAAGTGTCTTATCTTGCCGGAAAACGATGTTCACGTTTATCTTTGGTACCAAAAGGTGATATACCCTCACCCCAAGGGCCCCCACACCCCGACCCGATAGAGATGGTGGAGGAGGTAAATCACGGTACCCAGCGGCCTCCTAGATGGAGATCCGGGGTCTTGATGCCCACAAGGAGCCCACCCAGAGGGTGTAACTCCCACACTGCGGCTGCCAAGAGTCGAACCGTGGATCTTTGGTACCAACGTCACATCCGAGTACCAACTGGGCTACACCCGTGCGGGTAATGTTCACGTTTATCTTGGTACCAAAAGGTGATGCCCTCACCCCAAGGGCCCCCACCGCCCGACCCGACAAGCATCGTGAGGGAGGGTAAATCATGGTATCCAGTGGCCTCCTAGACGGGGACCCAGGTCTTGGTGCTCACAAGGAGTCCACCCAGAGGGCGTTACTCCCACCCTGCAGCTGCCAAGACTCGAACCGTGGCTTCTTGGTACCAACACCACGTCCGAGTACCAACTGGACTACACCCATGCGGGTAGTTGATAATGATGTCTAATAAGCTATTGGCTTGTGTAATTTCTCAAAGCATGCACGAAAACTTATATTCCAGTAATAAAGCATAAATTAAATGAGAAAAAATAAAATAAAATAAAATAATAAATTATAGAAGTGTAGGGCAGTATTAAGCTATCGTTATTAAAATTCAGCCACTAATGTTAAGGACGAAGAGTAGAATTACGTGTTGTGATTTGCATGGTAATAATAATGGTGGCATGATTCATGCACTGTTCCAAAGACTGTGGTCCGCTGTCGCATTACAACTTAAAGGACCATGTGTATTATTTGATGTCATTCAAAAAAAATTGAAATTGAGTTCAAATTTTTTTTATATCTAATTAAAATAAATAAATTAATATTTATATATAATTTTTTATATATCAAATAATTAATAATTTTATCATGCACTTATATTATTTAATGATATTTAATTACATAAATGATCTAAATTTTCTTTATAATGTATATAAAATTAATTGCATCATGTTTTAATTAACATAAAACTAAAATTAGCATAATTAAAATTAGTATTTATTATTTGTAAAGCTTAAAACTCAATTTAAACTCATTAATTTTGTAATTTAAAGTTGATATGTTTAATATTCAATTCAATTTGATTATATGATAGAAATATTTTACTTTATTTGAATGTTAATTTAATAAAATAAAAAATATGGAAATATACTTTTCAAATATTTTTGGAATTATATGTTAATTTTACAACAAAATCATAATGGCCACTATAACTCAAAAAAAGGGTCAATATTTAGAGTTGAATGAATAATTCATGTATGGTCAAATTTGACTAATATATATATATATATATATATATATATATATATATATATATATATTATATATATGATGAAATATTTTCAAGATTTGGTGGATATGTGGGGCTTCTTCCTAAATAACCTTTTCATTGAATTTCGCGGAAATTTTACACCATGTAAATAAACAAAAACACCAAAATAAAAAAGCTTTTTTGGAATGTTCCATGGAAGATATTGCACCTTTTTGTTTCATCATATTTTCAGGCTTTTCAAATGTCCAAGGGAATAAATATAATATAATATCATGATTTTATTTTTTACAAGATAAATATTTTTTATGGAAAAAATGAAAAAATTATATATTAAAATTTTGAAATTTTTTAATTCTAATTGACGAAATTATATTTTCTCTAGGAATCCGCCATTACTTAATACATATGACACACATCAATAAAATTAAAATATATATTTTAAATTTTATAAAAAATTATCTTATTTGTAAATAAATTTTTATTTAATATATTAAATGAAATTATGTACTTTTCACTATTAAATACTTATTTAACTATAATAAAGTTACATGGTTTAACAAGTCTCTGTTCAAAAGAAAAAAAGTTAACATTAAGGGTCATCTTGATTGTAATTGAAAGTCAAAGACTTTAATTAACTTTTATTTGAAGTTTAAGGGTCCATGCGATTTTTTGTCAGCAGCTTAGGGACGTATTTGGTTTCTTGGCCTCTAAACAATAACCCTGCACGTGTAAACTCGTAATGTACCCAACCAAACGGTGTCGTCGATACCAAATAATTTCCCTTTAGTAACGATATGATACTAATTAGCGACTATGGCAAACCCTAACCCTAGATTCCATTTTCATCATCTTTCACTCAACGATCATCAATTATGGATCTTTTCTCGTGTAATTGGAAGCCATTTTTACCTATTATCCTCGTCGTGTTTCTTTTCTTTTACGAAGAATGGGTCTCAGTTCCTACTTGCGAAGTCGTACCCAAAATCGCTCAAAGTGACAACGCCGTTGAAGCGGAAATCCCGGAAGATGATCTGAAAGTGATGATGGTCGCCAATCTGTTACTTTTAGGGTCCAAAGCTGGTTTTTTTGATCATTATTTCAGAGATTATTACATGTCCAAGTTTTTCAGGGTAATTCCTTGTTTTATTGGCGAATACTTGTTTGATAAAATGTGTGAGGAGTCTTAGCTTTAATGATTAAACTTCGAAAGTATGATCTTTTGGCTGCATTGCTCAAATAAGTTGTTGTAGTTGGTTTTGTTTATGTTTTTATTTTTCTTTTCATAAAGCAGAAATCTTTTTACAGTTTGAAGCCTGATATGCTGCTGGTATTGGGAGATGTTTCAGCTAAAGGATTTGAATTGACTAGAACTAAATGGATTTCTGTGGTACATCAGTTTCATGGAATATTGGGACCATTTCTGGAGCTACCTTTTCACGTTGTTCTTGGTGATAGAGATGTTGGGGAATGTAATAAGCTTGATTTAAGAGCTGTAGATTGGATCTCCGGGACTTTTCCAGGATTGGATTCATCTGGTTGTGGTGGTTTTGAAATTGGTAATGTTAGCTTTATTTCACTTAATTCTGTTGCATTGCTTTGTGGAAACAATAAGTTGCGTTTTAGTGTCGAAAGTGCCATTGAGTCTGAAAGTCTAAATCTAAGAGCCGAAAGCAGAAGGGATCCAGAAGAGGTAAATGACTCTGGAAAATTGAGGAAACTTCCTGAAAGCTTTATGTGGAGAGAGAACGCAATGTCATCTGGATCTGGCTCTGTTCTTTTACTTCATTTCCCCTTGCACCGGACAGAAAACGATAGTTGTAAGAAAGGCAACAGTGTTGAGATTGCTACTAGTTCTTCTCAACATGGCTCAGTTGCACCAGAGAGAAGGTGGGTGTTTGTGTCTTGCATCTTCTATTGCTCCATGAGGTTTTATTACGGGATTCATCATGATTCCAATTTGATGGGGCCAACAATGTACCAAAATTCCTATATGTTACAATACCAATTGCCAAGTTATAAAATTTTGCGTAAATTTAACCTTTTCTGAAAGGAAATTATTGGGCTTTCATTTGCATTTTTGTGGAATTTGTAAGAGTTTTACGTGCCTTATGAATTTTAGTGAAAATTTACATTCCAGGAAGTTTTGTTTGCTTAAATTCGTCTATTCTTTCATTCAGGAGAGCTACTGGTACTGGACCCTACGATTTATTGCATACCATCCCACCAAATGCTACCGAGTACATTTTTCAAGCTCTCAAACCAAGGTAGTTCCAGATTTAACCTTAAAATGATTCATGCTCGACATTTGTAATGTCTATGGACTTCTCTATAACGTTCTTGTACTTAATTTGCTAAATGCATTTGTATATTTTGGAGGATATTTTGTCAAATTTCGTGTTTAGCATGGTCCAATTTACAAGTTATTCTGGAAAGAGAGAATGGTCTACATTTTCAATTATGAGTTTATGGGACGTGCATGGTGAAGATACTTATAGCGGTGATTAACTTAGGCCCCTCGTTTTTTATCCTCTCAGTATCACTAGTTTTTATCTGATCATGTTAGTTCATTTAAGTATGTAGCTCATGTATGCTTCAATTTGTAGGCCTTCTTTTATTTTCTCAGCTTCATTAGTTCTTGTCTCATTATTCAAGCCCTTTCAACTCATGCATATGCTTTAGTATGTATTGGATTTTCCCCTTGTTCCTGTAAACATGTTTAATTATAGTCTGTGCTGTCATTTTCAGGATTATTTTTAGTGCACATAGCTATGAATTTTGTGATCGCGTTCATTCTGATGGGACCCGTGAGGTGACTGTTCCTGCAATGACATGGAAAGCAAAAGATGACCCTGGTTTTGTTTTTGTGACCTTCCATGGTGACAAAAGAGTTGCCAGTGTCAGTTACTGCTCCCTCGTCAGAGAATCTCATGTGCTAATAGTGTATATCTGTGCTCTGATTCTGTTGATAACAATATGGTTTAAGGCGAATACACCGCGGCTTCAACGTTTAAAATGATACGGTATCACGAATCTCCTGTTGTACATTATTGAAGTCGTGAATTTGTATCCGCTAGTATGAGAAAGCTGTTCATCAGCAGCTTGTACTGGAAGACGTAATAATAGTTGATTGATATATCTTAAGAAGAGGTCACATCTTGTCCCAGATGGCGAGCGTTAGGAAATGTAAAACGTACATAGAAAATCTATTGTTTGTATTATTATGGAAATTCCACTTTTCCTATGGAGCAGTTATTTCTGTTTTCTGCAGTGATTGTTGCCGGAACATAAAACAGTCAACTATATCAGTAGTGATCAACAGGTCATGTGTTTCATTTTTGGTACCAAAAAAGGTGATGCCCTCACCCCAGGGGCTCCCACCGTCTGACCCGACAGGCATCGTGAGTAGGTAAATCACAGTACTCCAACGGCCTTCTAGATGGGGATCCAGGTCTTGATGCCCACAAGAAGTCCATCCAGAGGGCATAACTCCCACACTGCGGCTGTCAAGACTCGCACCGTAGCTCTTTGGTACCAACACCACACCCGAGTACCAACTGGGCTACACCCGTGCGGGTGTCATGTGTTTCATAACTCTCCATTTGAGTGAATAATTACATTTTAAATAGCTAAAAAATATTTTTTACTTCAACCATATCTTCATTATATAAGCAGTATAGCTCATTATGTTGCTTCAATGGAGTAAAAAACGTAAACTTGAAAGTGACTTTATTTTGCGTAGGCATCTGAAATTGGCAAGCCATTGACGGATGCTAGATTTATGCTAGAACAGGATTTTAATCCATAAATGTTTGCAGAATCATCTGTCGTGTCAAACATTTATGTCAATTGGAAATTCTTTATCGCCAACGAGCAAGTATTGAGATCCTTCTTCCAATACCATCAAACCATCTTCATTAGCGCTGCCAAGGTGCTCGCAAGGGCTTAGCTTATATTCAATCTCAGCATTCTCTCCTGCGTTAAGTTTCACAGATTGGAACCCAACCAACTTCTTAATTGGCGTCCCACTTCCAAGCTTTTCTTGCCTCGCAAAAAGCAATACTGGATGTTTCCCTGCCATCTCTCCCTGATTTTTAACTCTTACAGTAACAGAAAACTTGCTTTTTTCACACAATTCTTCCCCTAAATCTGAAACTTTCTTGTAGCCAATGGGATTTGAATTTTCACCTTCTGGATCAACCGATGGTCTTAAGGAGATCATGTTTTGTGTAACAGAGGTGAACTCATATGAGTAGTTAGAGTAACTTAGACCATAACCAAATTCAAAAACCTTTTTGCCTTTATAGAATCTGTAAGTGCGGCCAGGATAGCCTGAAGAAGGTTGAGGTCGCATTCTCATGTCCGTCATTGGCACCTTTGTGAAATCCTGTGGATACCAAGTGATTGGTAATCTTCCTCCTGCATGTAAAACACTATTAGATCCAATATATTTCAGCACCATCACCGATAATCAAACCAGTTATATTGTATTGTAGAAGTCCACCTGGATTATGGTCACCAAAAATGATTTCTGCAAGTGCGGTTCCTCCTGCTTCGCCTGGGTAACCAGCCCACAATATGCCTCCAATATTTCGATTGTATTTGGCAAAGGATATGTCTACTGGTCCTCCACATAGAAGTACCAGAATAACAGGCTTCTTTGCAGCTTGTGAAACACTGGTTATGAGCTCCTGCTGCTTCCCTGGAAGCAACAAGTCAACGCGGTCGTGTTCTTCTTTTTCCTGAGTTTGATCTAATCCCATGATTAATATCACTTGGTCTGCCTCTTTTGCTATCTTTACCGCTTGGTCAATTGCATCTGAAGAACATGCCACCATACTGCAACCCGTATGATACTTCGTGTTCCTGATGTAGTTCTGTAATCCTTGCAATGGTGTTACAGTTTTGCATGGAGGGCCTGCATAATTTCCTACAAGGATGGTTGAATTATCCGCATTGGGGCCAATAACTGCTAGGGATGTGGTTTTTGATTTTGAAAGAGGGAGAAGATGATTAGAGTTCTTTAGCAGAACAATGCCATCTCGAGCAGCTTCAAGGGCTATAGCTTGATGATCCACGGAACAAACTTGATCTGCGCCAATATCGCCATAAGGCAGTTTTGCAGGATTGCCATTGAATAGCCCGAGCCTCATCCTAATGGAAAAGAGGTTGTCAAGTGCTCTATCTATTTCAGATTCAGGCACTTTCTTCATTTCCACTGCTGACTTAGCATATTGCTTCAAATAATTACCGCAGTTCACATCCATTCCTACAAGGCAGTGAGAACTTCAAAAACCTTCTCATGCAATTATTACAGTAATGGCTCAGATTCAATTGACCTGGTTAAATTTTCAGGTCCAAATTATTGGCTCAAATGGTTGACCAAGTTAACTGCAAGTTGGCCAATTATTAGGGATTTTAGGTCTCCTCATTTGACTTGTATATTGAAAATGTTAAAAGGGTTGAAGTATGCAATTGGACCTGCTTTAAGCACATCAGCCACCGCATCTTCTGGTTCTTTAGCATATCCCTGATCATCATGGATGATGGAAACAGCATCACAATCCGACGTAATGTACCTAATTAATGTTCCATTACAAAGAAGCATCCAGCAAAAGCTTCTGTGAGTTCAATGAAATGCAGATGATTGTCATCAACCAACAAATGGTTTAGCTTAGCTTTGTAAGTTACCCGTGGAAATCCCACTGTCCTCTGGCTGTTTTAGTTAAAAGATTATAATCAGCACAATTTGGGACGCCATTTACTTGATTATAAGCGCACATTATTCCACTTGCTTTTCCTTGTTGAATGCAACTTTGGAACGGAGGTTGGTATGTATCAGCCAAGTCCTGCATTGTGACCTGAACCCACAAAACATTGCTGTCATAGTTTAGCAACAACGTTTTCTGCAGAAAAAGCAGATTCTTCTTTGGAGATCAAATGGGTCTGCAATTCAAAATAAAATGGTTTCATGGATTTGATCCATGCATTAAATATATGTATTTTCCTTCACAAATCCCTTGAATCTAATGGTCTATGTGATTAAACACTTATATTAAAACCCATCAAACACTAGGATCAATGAGGAATCTTGCAACCGTACCAGTGTTCTATGCACATAATTAGGAGAAAGAGAAAGACAATCAAGACCATTGTCTACTCTAGTGATTTACTTACTTGAGCATTAAAGATGAACCTATTAGTGCCATTCCATTTATCCAAATCATAAGCAGTAAAATGCTTACAGCAAGCTGAAGCTTGAAGTTGATCGCCGACAAGTCCTCCTCCTTCAAAAGAGTCGCCTTGAACTCCTCTCACAAACGACACCGCATATTTCCCTGTAACCATTGGATCTTCTCCTGGAGTTTCTTGCCCTCTTCCCCATCTTGGATCTCTAAATATATTTATATTTGGTGCCCAAAATGTCATCCCTATAGCTTGCCCAGCATTGTATATGGCTCTTGCTTCTTTTCCAGTCACCTTTATGCAATTAAGATTCAAGAAGAAGAAGATAATAAGATCATGATAGTAGAACGTAGATCAAATTTAACGTTAATGGTAACTTACTTGACCAATGCGATACCAAAGTTTGGTATCGAATGAAGCAGCGGTGAGAATGACTTGAGGGAAGCTAGTGGCGGACTTGATGGTTCCATTGAAATGGATGCCTTGTCTTTCACTAACTTCAGGTAAGAAAGCTACGCCGTGTAATGCTTCCGACCACCATCTATATGCGGGGATGCCAAACCGAGGAATGGGAGGTGCTGTGTCGACAAGTTGAGATATTTTCTCATCTAAAGTCAGCCTAGAAACAAGATCTTTCACTCTCTGGCTAATGGGTAGTGAGGTTTGGCAGAAAAGATAAGATTTTGTAGACGGGTTGGAAAAATCACAAGAAAATGGAGGCTGAGAAGTTGACTCTGCTCCATAGATGAAGACGACGAAGAAGGAAGCAATGTGAAAAAGGGTTAAAAGAGAAACCCTTAGCAGCTTCATTCTGTGAGTTTTGTTGAAAAGAAATGGATAGAGAGCTTCTCTTATAGGAGAGTTAACAAGATATTGTCAATAACAGCTTCTTCAGATTAACTTTACTGATTCCTTCTGTTTTAACTTTTCTTGAAAAGTAAAGATAACATTGGAATATAATAAAAGGTAAAAGAAGCTGACATGTTGCAGTCAAGAGATTGCTAAATTTTGAAGTGAGGTTCCTTGTATTGGTCCAACACCAACGTCATCGATGTTGACTTCTAACTCAACTCCTCCACTGTTAGGGAGTCTTCGTTTAATGGGTGACCCTTAAAATCCATATAAACCCTTAACTTAAAAGATCAATTATGTTATAGAATTATATTATTTTTAATAAAATTTTATAGTTACATGTACCACATATTGTTGATATTTATAATTCTGATACTCGGAAAACAGTGCACATGCAAGGGGTCGAAAGGAAACATACTGAGTGGGAAGCAACCATCATGCAAATTTCTGATTCATATCTTTCAATGACAAATCATATTTGAAGCTTTTACTGTATCATCTTCACAATGATTTGATATGTATATATATATATATATATATCATCTGCTGAACCTCCTCAGCGAAGCTTGTATGGTCTTTCGAGTTTTTTGTAAGATTTTTTTCCTGTTAAGATAATCATGTGCCAGCCGAGACAAACACTGACAAAACCCTTCTTGCCATATGCACTTGTTTATAGTTTACCAACAGAATCTGACGAAAATTTCTGATTTGTTGATTGTCAAACAAGAAAATGACCCCTTTTCTCTTATCTTCCAACGCACCGACCGGCACCATTTAATGAACTTTAAATAAAAACAAACAGAACTAGAAAAATTTACTCTTTATATATGACTTTATCCAAACTGTAAAAGCTTAATGACAACGGTAAACAACGTCAATTCAAGATCCTCTTATTTCAGTCCATTCTATTACAGGACCATATATACCCTGAAAAGGAACAAGTAGACTCTGACTTATAAGCTCAACTCAACTAACCTAAACTTTAATCGTAACAGATTCCACTGATCCATTAAATGCATCACACACAATATTTCTTCGTTTTCCAGATTTGATATTCAATGCCAGCATGACTCAGGTTCATGAAGAATGACAGAGAGTCCTGACGAAAAACATGTAACTGAAATTCTGCAAGGAGTTGGAAGTGAAAGGGATAACAGTAACTCGTATCGAAGCTGTAGATGATAAGAAGCAACCGAAGCCTTACCGAATCTGGAACGTGTTAATGCAACATATCATCTAACTTTTGCCTGTATTGAGCTAATCTCTGCAGCAACAAAGTATGACCGTCATTGTTATTCAAATATTCTTTCAAAAGATGAAATAAGGGGAAACAAGTTTCAGTTCAAACAATGTTTCGGTATTTCCATTTGTACAAGTTTTCTTATGCAGATGAGATGTGCAATGTCGAGGATAAAGTTTTCTAAAGCATAATGTATCATGAAAGTAAACCCAATGTTCAAGTTAGTACACATGTAGAACTAAAACTTTTGTTCTAGACAAAAAGTGAATGACATCATCAAAATTGTATATGAAGACAAAGATTTCAATGTCACAAATCAAATAGGAAGGAGCCAATACATGCAAAAGTTTCACCCACATCTAGCAAGTGAAACATAGAAAGTGGAAAAGATTGAGCAACTTAATGATATATATGAAGAAAAACATTGGCGAAGAAGTACGTACCCGAGTATATGCATATACCCCTGCCTCAGTTGGTGCTGCAGGGCTTCCCCTCCTGATAAACCTGCCCTCTTTGAAAATGTAAAGCATAGGTATACCAGTTGATAGTTCTAAACTTATGACCTGCCAGAGAAGGAGGTTGAGGATTACGTTCTTATGTAACGCAGAAAAAACAAAGAAAAACATTAAGATGGCAAAAGGGAAATATCATAATAACCGATCACCTCCTGTGAGGTTAATTCGTCAAGATACATAATGATGGATCTCAAGGAGTTTCCATGGGCAGCAATCATTACATTCTTTCCAGAGAGAAGCTGGGGTTCAATCTGCAATTCAAAACTTCCGCAGTCAGATGCAGATGAATGAGATATAATCCATATTTTAACCACTATAAATTTATAACGCCAACATAGAACAAACAAACCATGATAAATCCAGATAGCAGAAAGCACAACTATGAATACCTGATCTTTGAAATAAGCAACAGCTCTCTCAGCACACATTTCCAAACTCTCACCATTTGGTGGAGGTATGTCATAACTTCTCCGCCACTCATGAACTTTTTCCTTTCCAAATTTATCTGCTGTTTCCTGCTTATTCAGACCTTGTAATTCCCCATACCTATATAAAAGACCAGTTCATAGCTTGAGCAATAAACTATGAAAATAAACAAAGAAGCACGATGACAAGCAAAACAAGCAAAACAATAAAAGTGGAACAACATCCTTACATTCTTTCATTCAATTGCCAAGCTGTTATAACTGGAATGGATTGCTTTAACGTGTCTTCACTGAAGATTTGACTCCATGCCTTGGCCTGTTCACTCTCATTGTGCATAATGATCGGCACCTATAGCCAGTTGAAAAAGAAATCAGCAAATAAATAAGAAACAGGATGAGGATTGCTAGGAAGAAGAAAAACTTGAAATGTTGGACACAGTTCAGATAGGACCGTAGAAGAGAATATGTTGTATTTGCATACATATTTCGTTTATTAATTTTCTAGCATTAAAGTTGAAGTTCTTAACACAATTATTTTAATTTTAATCTGTTAACATTTTGATTGAGCTCATGCATATTCGGAAGCTTAGCACACTGATAAACCAAAATTTTCCACAATATTTTACTTGCAAATTAGATTTTTAACCAATGTAGGCCCACAAATGCAAGGACAAGTTATAATGCGAAATAATGCTACGGAAACAAAACAAGTTGATGATAACAATTGAATTGAAATGAACCATAAACTTAGTAATGATAGATTTCAAAATTTACCTTTCGTCGACGATGCTGGGTCATGGCAAGCATAGCAGTCATCTGAGCACGAATCAAGGCTGATGTATATATCATGTCGACAGGTATGTTGCTAATTCTCTTACCAGCTTCAATGGCCTCTTCCACGCCCTTCTTCGTTAATGGAACATCAACACAACCTGTGAACAGGTTCTTTTCGTTCCATAATGATTCCCCATGCCTAATCAGGATTAAAGCAGCCTCTCCTGTATTGGATTAGGACACAGCAATTAGAAGATTTCACACAAGTTGACAACTTCATTCTTCAGTATAGCTGATATCGATGATGTCTGTTTCAGTAATTGGATATGAAATGTGGAATTCAGAATGAATATGGTTTACTTGTTTTCTTTTTAGTTTCAGTTGAGTTGTCATTAGAAGGGGTTGAAACAGGATCAGCTACTGAAGGTTGAGAAGCTGAGGCTTGAACAAGGCAAAAACTCCTCTTAGCAGAGCTATATTCCCTCTTCCTTGAAATTGACAATCCAATAACAACCTTAGGGTATTTTGATATCAATTGCACCGAAACATTGCCAAACTCTTGATTGAATCCAGAGGTGTGAAGATGCTGATGGGATTGAAGAGTCCCTATTGATTGGTGAAACATAGCACTGGCCATTCTGAAAAGTACAAGGAACACCAAGAAATGATGTAAGGTCTCAAAATAAAAATTCCAGTCAATAAGCAATACCTAATTTAATCACTTTACAGATGCAAAGAAGAGAAAAGCAAACGCTAGCTTAGCCTTCAGGAGCATTTGAAATTAGAACTCAGTATATTCCTTTCTCATGGTAAAAGAAAAAAAAAGTAAACAAAAAATGGAAGAAGAAACATTGAAGAGAAGAGGTTTTTGAAACAAACTGGATGTCCAGTTCCAAGTTAAAACCTCTTTTTTACCAAGAATTAAATCAAAACTGATCCAAGATATAGATCTATATTTGAAGATTGCTGTCATTAATACAAACAAGTAATGGTCAAAACTGGCAAATCCAAACCGGAAGCCTCATGAAGATGATAAATTTGGTCATAAACACAAGGTCAGTTACTAGCACAAGCCACGAAAAAAGGACTAAAGGAAACGAACCTCAAAAGAAAAGGGAAAGAGCCAGCAAGCCAGAGGTTAAAAAACAGCAAGAAATGCGAGAAAGTAACGATCTTTAGCACAATAAGGGAAATGGGTAGAAGAATCTGACCTGATTATATAAAGGGAACAAGCGGAAAAACCAAGGAACAAGGAAAAAAAAAAAAGAAAAGTTGACGGAGAAGATGATGGCAAAAGAAAAAACTCAAAAATTTTGTAGCAGAGCTAAACGTCCATCAAAAGAAGGGATCATGCAAATATAGAAGACATCGAAAAGGAAGTTTGTCTGTTTAGAGGGATGCTCTGTGAAGAGGAACAGCAACAGAACACGATCTGGGTTGATTATGATGACAATTGACAGGTTTCCCTTTCGTTTACCAGTTGGCAACCTTAGTGCACAGAAAATTTTGGTAGGCGACGAACGGTTTAAGTCTTGAATGATGTTTTTTTTTTTTTTTTTATCATTTTTCTTTTATTTCATCTCCAATATTTGATATTTATATATTTATATTTTATTTATTTATTAAAATTATAAATATTTTAAATTAAATAATATATTTTTAAATATTTATATTTATCAAATAATTAATTTTAAAATATATATATTTCAAATTCTTATGAACTGAATAAATTCTTAATATTTATTTTTTAGATCTTTTATAAAAAAAATCCTCTCATATCATTAAAAACTTATGATAATTATATTTTAAATGAATGATAGATATTAAATATATCAAATTAATAAATTTTTAAATTTTTGAATAATTAAATTTATCAAATAATTTATAAATTAAGTACATGTATTATTAAATTTTCAAATTTTAACTAATTTTATCAAATATTATCTAAGTTTAATTTGATAATATGATTAATATTAATTTAATTTATTCAATTAAATAAAAATGAATGTAAAATAAAAAAACTCTTTTATATGATTAACAGCTTAAATTTAAGATTATATGAACAATTAAATATATTAGCTAATTTACACATTTAATATTTAAAAATTATAATAGATATAATTAATTATGGATAATGAAACCCAAATAAAGCACTTGAACTATATGATTATGTAAAAAGCAATTGTATGATTATAATAGGATGTCTGTCTGGCCTTTTTCACTTTAACTAAAAGGCAAAAGAGAAAACTGAGTTGAAATGTTCAACAACCCTTTTACTTTTTTTTATTTTTAATCATATTGTTGTTGTTATGAATAAAAATATACTATGGTTTGAACAACCCTTCAACGATACCATTTGGCCAATTCTATAAATGACTCACCTTTTACTTCAACTTTAATTTTTGGTTTTAAATTATATATCTTAATTTAATTTATATTCTTAAAATAAATTAAATTGATGAAAAAATAATATCATATAATTACTTATCTGATTATTTTATTTTTCAAAATGAGAAATTTTAAAATCTTGTTACAATTTAATGGATATGATTTTTTATTTACTTAATTTGAACAAAATACAATAAATATTTCCCGATTAGGCCTTACCAAACCCCACCACCTAACTCCCTTCGCCTCCTTTCGTGAAGTTTGACCTCTAAACGTCCAACTTAGCCATGAGCTCCCAGCCCGTCTTATATGAATTGAATTTATCACAACAAACAGTAGTAGTTTATAAGCATCGCCGGAGTAGCACATTCGCATTCTACGCCGTCATCAGGCCTCTTTCGAATCTTGTATTCCCCTGGTCAAAAAGAAAAGCAATAGTAATTTACGTGAAACATGATTTCAAGCTCTTTTCCATGACCAAAATGTACCAAACAAAACCCATTATCTCTGTTTTATAAAAACACACAACGTTTTTAGCTCCGCTTATGAAGTTTGTGGTGGCCCTGAAGGCATGTCATTGGGCGACAACATTGACTAAAGATCTCAAAAGTCAAAATGATTTTATAGGCCTTATTGGAATGGCAGGCTTCCTCCAGTTTTGCCCAAAAAACAGAGCTCATTGGGCCTCAACTGCAGCCCCTAAGCTTGAAAAAGTTGTGGGGTTGGAGCCCTTCTCTGGCCATTTATAGCCATTTAACCTCAAGACGACTTGTCCAGTCCATAGCCTCATACCTATCTCGTGATTTCATGATCATACTCACAAGTATTCTGATTTAATCTTGGATCTGATGAGATTGGATGCTGCATCTCATTAATGAACAAATATATGAACGAGATGCAGAGTTTCGGAGAAGTTCAAAGTCAAGGAGTAAGAGGCTTGATGATGAACGCATCCATGATCAGATGCAGCATAAACAGATTCAAGCAGGATTCACCTCAACACAGATTGATGATGGTGTTCAATATGAATATAGATAATCGTACATGGATAATAATAACAATCATTTTAATTTTATAATAATAACACGCCAAGCAAAGATTGATTAACTAGCAAATGAACTTGAAATGAACAAAAAATCTAATCTTCATACTCCTGGTATTGCTTGAGAAGCTCAAAGCAACCAGACATGGGTTCCTCCTTCATGAAACCAATAGAATTGGCGTAACGCTTCTGTGATACAATTCCATTGTTGCTTGTCAGGATAACACGGGAACGGTCGCGTCCAGATGATGGCTTCATGCAGTCAGGCTGGGGGCTGCTTAGTAGCATTACATCACAGAGTTCATCCTGATGATCCTCATTAACAGTGATCCTATATGTTCCAGTTGAATCTGTGGTTCCTTCCCTGCTGTAAACAGGTTCCATTGTCTTCCTGCTCTTGCATTCCAATTTAACCTTGGCACCTACACAGAACATCAAGTATAATTTGTTCAAGTAATTCTTTTGCCATATTGTTTTTGCTTTTCATAGTAAAAAGAGCATTGCTCCTCATAAGATCTAACCAGGATCGCTCCTACATTTGTAAGTAACTTTGGTTAGATGCATCCATCAAAAGAAGATAGTAATTAAGGAGGGCAGTAACAACAGTTCAACAATTGAATCCATCAGTAGACCTCATGTATTTCAAACAAATTCAGAGACAGTTAGGAAATAAAAATAACCAAGAACTGCACTTCATACATTTCTACATAATGCATACTTTTTGCAGAACCTCCAAATGAGCAAATCAGGGAAATAATTATCATATGCTTTACCACTAAAGATTTCACCTTTATCACCAGAGAATACTCTTTTGCAAGTTTATACCCAAATTATCCAAAAAGGTAAGTGAGTGTCATGCCAGATCTAAAGAAAAACAAGTAAAAACACTCACTCACTGAGGTAGAAGAACCCACATTTTCTGCCAACTAACAAAACCCATTAATTTTCATATCAAACCAGAGTAAAGATCACAACGTTACCGACAGATCTAGCGATCTACAAGGACAAGCAAGTAATAGAGGAAGTAAAGCAAGTGTATACCAGCGATGTAAGTAGTTTTCGCAGTCTCAAAACCAGCAAGACAAGTGTCACAGAAAACTCGGCCTTCCACTTCATATGGGTTTCTGGCCGGCCGACCAGCTGTCACCAGAACAGGCAAAATGCACAGGGCGAGAACCAAAATTGCTCGTGCCATTAGAGATTAGATCAAGAGAGAAAGGAAAGGAGAGAAGTTCGGGGACTCGAATTCTTGAGAGAGGGAAGTGGGAAATGATAGATAAAGATAAAAGCAAAGCAGGGAGAGTGAGAAGGGAGCGTTATGGTGTGGTGCGAAGTAGCTGTGCATAAGGGTATTTTAGACATTTTGAGGAGCTGAAATGAGACCATGCCTTTGAGTTGGCGCGTTTTGAGTGAACTTGGAAGATGTTGGCGGATGATAAGGAGTGTAGAGGATGGAACACGAGATTGCAGCTAAGGATGTCGGTGCTCACATGGGACTGTTGTCAGATTGCGTAAGGAAGTTAAAGTGTGGATCGGCTGTGGTACAGCCTATAGAGTGGAATGTGTTTCCAAATGCTGTCATCACATGATCATCATGTTCGAGCTGTGCTGAACCGAAAAGTGGGGCAGAGTCCATACCGTCATTAATGAAATTGGGTAAATATTGGAGTTGGGCTCCGGCGATTGCTCGGAAACTTGGACGGATTAGCTGTCAAAACTAGGGTTAAACAATTCATCCATTCCGTTATCAAATCCAATCAATTTTAAAATTTATAAATTAAATTTTTATTATTATTAAAATTATTTTATTTTTACCTTTTATTATTTTAATTTTGTACTAAAATTTTAACTTCTTATAAATTAAGTCCAACTAAATATTTTAAAATTCAAAAATTTAAAATCAAATTAAATTAAATTTTTTAGTTTGATTCAATTTGTACATTGATTATCAAATATATATTAATTAATATATAATTATTTTTAATTATTAGTGTATAAATAATAATCAATATATATTAAATATGTAATAAAAATAATTATATATATTATTACATTATTAATGAATATATTCCTTATTATTGATAACAATTATAATGAATCAATCATAATAAAATTAAAATTGATAATTTCGATTGAATTTTTAAAAAAATTAAAATAGAGTAAAAAATAATTTATTCTTTTATTTTTAAAAAATAAAATAAAATAAATGCAGTTTTGGGAACCAATATGGTAATGAATTATTATTTTTGAATTTTTTGTTAAAAAGTTGAATGAATATGGAGAAAAAGAATATCCGAAAGGGAGATATTTTAAAAGCTAGATTCATTTAACATGAATTGACATGTTAATTAATTAATTAGTTGGGTCATTAACGGTTACTAATCACGTTTTATAATGTATTTGTGATGAGATCAGATAAAATGTGATGGCAAAGCTGAGATTAATAAAATTAAACAGCATCATGTGATATAAATTTGCAATATCACACCACTATCGAGCCTTTGTTCAAACTATTATTTTTGTATTTTATATTATAATTTTTAGTTTTGGAAAAATGACGGAATTTTTTTTATCATAGAAAGAAAATAAATTTAAAATATTAAAGCAAGATTATAAAAATGACAATTTAAATTAAGATTTTTAAAATTTTGTTGAGCAAAAATTGACACTATTTTTTTTAAGAATGGTTTCGAATTTATCTTGTAATAAATTATTGGCGTATAAATAGAGTTAATATAAATCAACAAGTTTTAAATTTATAATCTTTAAATTGTAATTATGTCACCGCAAGAATACGGTTCACAATTGCAGTATAAAAGTATCGTTCACTAAGACCAATGGTAATCAAGTACTAGACATCAATTTCATTGATTATTTAGGTAATTCATCAATCAAATATAAAATAAAGTTTATTATATTAACTAAAGCCTTAACCAACTAATATGGTATACATAATGTTCAATTAAACATAGGGATTGATGATGGTGAACAAAATATGAACCTTCTATTATTAATTCAATTACCAACTTCAAAGCAGTGTTTTAATATAAAGATTTTTCTTTCAAAAGAATATTTACTTACTAAAGCTAAGCTAACACATTACTTTCATAATTGTTAAAATTAATTTTAGCGATTAAGTTCATTTACTACACTTTATGTCTCAAAATTAATTAACTATTATGTCTAGGTAATTATTATTCGATGTTCTTAAGTTCGTTCGATTAAGTTAAACATTCTTTCAAAACAATTAACAAAACTAATTTAACGTTTTCATGTTAAAAGGGCACGTTATAACAATCACACATCATAAAAAGGTAAATAAATTGCTAATAAAAAGGAATTAAATCCGTTCAAACATCTTTCAATCCCTACAACAACTACTACTAAATCATAACTAGAACTTTAATAAAGTAAAATAACGTCATAAGGGGAAATACAACCATATAAAACGTTCGAAACTAAAACAGAAATAAATGGAGAATAAGAACAACTTGGATAATTTGCTACTGCTCCGCTTCAACTCTTCTCGATTCCTTCTCAATCTGGTAGCTCTCCTCAACGTCTTGATAAAGAACTATCAAAGGCAAATCCAAGAAAGAGTTAGATGATTTCAATTACAGAAACCTTAATTCACCTTTTTTCTCCCCTCTACCCTAATTCTATTCTAAACTAATTTCTAATGCTCCATGAGAGAGTGTGTGAAATTCTCCTCACGTTCTAAATAACTAAATCCTCACGTTCTAAATAACTAAAAGACTCCTACCACCATCTAAAATCTAAATGCATAATAACCCTATAATTATTATGATCTTAAGGTTATAAAAAGAAGGGAAACTATGACCTAATGCACCACACGAGTCGTGTAATTAATGCACGAGTAGTATGGCTTTCAAAATGACTAAAAAGAGCAAAAAAATAAGGAGGCTGAATGGCACATGAGTCGTGTAAATTATCCACGACTCGTGTAAGGCTCGAATGAGCCAAAATGCATGAAATAATTTTATAGTCGAGTCATACACGACTCGTGTGTGTCACCCACGAGTCGTGTATAACTCGTGTAAGGTGGAAAAACACAAAGGCAACAAAAATCAAAAGGAGCCGAGACCTACATGAATCGTGTAGGTCATACACAAGTCGTGTAGGACTCGCATGGTTCAATAAAAACCTAAATTCTAAGCTTGAATGGAAAAACTAAACTTCTAAAACCTAGAACTATGATTCAAATGCAAAATAGTACTATAGTAACTTACTAAATGCATGTAAGTCTATCTAAATTGAACTAATTCTTATACTAT
Source organism: Dalechampia spathulata (assembly GCA_948192965.1). Lineage (NCBI taxonomy): Eukaryota > Viridiplantae > Streptophyta > Magnoliopsida > Malpighiales > Euphorbiaceae > Dalechampia > Dalechampia spathulata. The sequence continues at coordinate 35,680 of CANYBF011774236.1, read as the reverse complement.
ATGAAATATTTATGAAAATAATGTAAAATATGTATGAAAATGTATGAAATTATGCTAAATATATAAGATATGAGTATGATGCATGAAATGATATAAAGTACATGAAATACTATCTAATATGCTAAGGTGTTTACCTAAAATGCATGAAAACATGACTAAAAAATATAACTTAATCATGAAAAAAGTTAATGATAATGCCAATTATCATAAATATATATTATTTTTATCGAATTTATGATATATATATATATATATATATATATATGATCTTTACTGAAATTTTTAATAGCATATTCTCCACCTTAAAAAGAAGGAAACTTTTTTTTTTTTTAAAATGTAAGTTGAGATTTTATATGGTTTTGTTGAATATAGTAATGGAGATGAAGAGGAAGCTTGATCGTCATCTTTCCACTTCAACGCCCATATTCTTGTTACTGTACAAGAATATGATTGGATATGCCTTCACTGTCGTTTCATTAACTTTTCATTTTTTAGCCATTAAACTTTTAACTTAATTCAGTATTACGCTATAATAAAATACTCTCCATTTCACATTTTTCCTAATTAAATTTATTTTACAAAAACATTTTATTTCAAATCAAAAATAATAATAACAATCAAAATTTATATGGATCCTCTGATTTGATATATATATATATATATAATATAGTAACTAATTGTTTTGTTATTTTTATGGGTATCTTATATTATAATAAAATTCTAAAGTTTTTCCAAAAATAATAATTTTCTTACAAAATTAAGTGTTTTTTTTTTGTTACAAACTTATATAAAATTTGAAATAAATATGAAACAAACCTAAATTTATTATTTTTATATTTTTTCAAAAATATAATATTTTTATAAAAACTCACCCATGTATGATAAATTTGAAAAAAAATCCCATTAAATATATAATTACATTTATTAGATAAAGAAATGATTATAGAAAAACTAAGAAGATGATTTTAAATATTAACTTTAATACTGTCATTTTTTGGCAAAGAACCAAAAAAAAAAAAATATTTATAAAAGAAATGGAATGGAAAATAATATCTCCAACTAAACAATATCTTAATATTTTGATAAATTAATAATAATAAACTGTTAATATATGTTATTTTATTTATAAAATTTGAAGTCAACACGATGAGAAGAATATGAGTTTCTTTGTCATTTATACTCAATTAATTCTTTTTGTTTTAAAAGGTTTTTTAAAGGACTAAACAATGCAACCTAAATTATTGATGCCATAACGCAATCAATTAATCTATTTGCTGGCTTGGTATATATTATTACATTAAAAAATCCATCAACTTTTGAAAAACCCATTAGTAATTTAAACTCAAATTAAATAAGTTATTTTTCCAACAAATAATTATTCATGAAATATGATTTGATATAAGTATTAGTTAATTTAAATTAAAATTAGATATGATCTTAAAAGATAATAAAATATTTATGATTTAAAATTGAATGGTTAAAATATCAAAAATACGAATAATCTAATAAACAAATTTAGGTAATATTCAACATATATCCATTAGTAGGATCGGGGGGTCGGAGGGGAAGAGAGGAATGGATGGAGGTGGAAGCCATTGGTGTTGAAAACCTGAAAAAGAGCAAAACTTTGGCATATTATTGCAGGGATGAATGAAACAGTGATGATAAATGTGAACTCTAAAGACTAGGCAGAGGGGGTGTACTCTTTTACCTTATAAAAAAAGACTTGTTTTGCAAGGAAATCAGCAGGCATCTGCATGTGCAGTCCAATTCTCAATTATTATCATGCAACTTGTTGTTTTTTTTCTATATTTATTTTATTTACATGTACTAAGATATATATATATATATATATATATTTGTCAGCCAGTGGGCAGACCAGGGGCTCAGCCCCCTTCCCCTCTCAAATAATTCATCCTTTCTTAAATCTAGCACAATTCTAATTAATTTAGGCTATGGATTATTAATTAAGATAATTATAAAAATTAAATTTTATAAATTATCAGAACGACTTTTTTACAGAAACAATCATATTTATAAATATTTTTAAGAATAATTAATTTTATTTAAAGTATATTTAAAATAAATTTGAATTAAACCTTTTTATAAACTGACGTAAATTTATGTACAATTTTTAATTTATTATTTTTATAATTTTTTTTTAAAAAATCTATTGTTTTTAAAACTTTTTAAGAAATCTGGTATTTTAAAAAAGATTTATGATTTTTAAGAAATTTGAAAAAATTCCAATTTAATTTAATTTAATATTTTAAACTGTTGATTACATATTCATTAATAATTCATTCTCGTTAATTCATTATATGTTTTTATTAGTTGGCAAGTCAAATAATTTGCTTTAAATTGAATAATCAAATTTCGTTTAATTATTACTTTATATGTTTATTAAGACATAAAACGATGTTAATTCATTTTCTTTAATATCTTCTAAGTTTGTCGTGGCCGATGGTTTTTTTAGATTTATTATATTAATTAATAGGTTATTATTAGTTATATATATATATATATATATATATATTATTAACCAATTTATAATATTATTTTCTGAAGGAAAAAGTTATTTCAATATGTTTTAAAATGCTCCATTTTGTATCTTTAAAATGATAATTTATGATTTTATGATCATTATTCTTCTAGTATATATTTTTATATAATATATTTTAATCATTAAATTATCATAAAAAAATTAAAAATAAATAATTATTAAAATTAGTATATAATTAATTAATTAATTATTTAAAATTTGAAAAATATAATATTTTTTTTTGAAAAACACAATATTCTGTTACCAATTTGATTAACGCAATTTTAGTCAACTGAATTTATAATATTACATTAATTTCATTTAAATAATTGTTAAAATATATCATTAAATTAATTAAAAAAATGCAGTAGGTTATACGTGTTGAATGCAGAATCCTTTCCGGTTCAAATCAAAGACTAACTGACATTAATACATGATCATGGTCAGAGGGGAGCAAACTTTGATTTAAATAGATAAATGTAATTTATTTAATTTAAAAAATTGTAATTAAAAAGTTTTAGTTTAATTTGATTGGAAAAAATTAAAAATTTTAATTTAAAAGTTGAAATAATTGAAAAAATTAATTAAAATGATCAAATTAAAATTAAAATTATTTTGATTTATAGTTTTTTAAATAAAAAAATAAATTCAATTCCATACAAAAATTAATCAATACTCATCTCTAATAATTTGAATATGGGATACATAAAACTATTAAAAGATAAAAAAGAAAAAAGAAAAAGCATATTGGGTGAAATAGCTGGAGGAGATCCTGCTGAGAATGTGTATATAATAAACAGCTATTTATATGCCTTTAGAGCAGCATTATTGTGCTGCCAGTTTGCATGCTCTGCCTTTCCCTGATATTTCAAACAACCCTGTACTCATTTTTTAATGTTACTTATAATTTATTTAAATAATATATATTATTATTTTAAATTTAAATTTTGAATATTTTAATTCTTTAATAAAATAAAATAAAATAAAATAGTTGCTTTTTTTTAGAAAAAAACAACACTTTTACATGCATTTTAGATCCATTACAAAGATGTTGAGAAAAAAAGGATTTTTTTTATTAGAATGACGTGGTAACATTTGAATGGTCATTAAACTTCAGAAGATTTTGACTGCTGTCACTGGAGAAAAAGGATCCAAAGTTTCCAAATGCAGAAAATGAAAATAAATAAAATTAATGACGTGGATTAAGACAATAAAAAAGAAATAAATTATAAAGAATAAATAAATGAACGGCTGAGATTCATTCCTCGGTTTCTGGCTGACTGGCTTTTCCTTTATGTTCACCATCCCCACTTGATTCTTCACTTCTCTTCTTCTTCTTTCTGTCCGTCAAGAATTCAAGATTTCTCGTTCCGTTTATTACAGTAAAAGAAAGAACAGAGAATCTCTTTCTTGTAAAGAAAAATTATGCTGGGAAAAAGACCACGTTTTCCGATCAAAAGAACAACAAGTTTATCAGAGATCACTTTTGATCTCGACGGTAATGGAAGATGTGAATCAGCTCAACAGACGTCTGGATACAGTGGTTGTTCTGGTGGTGGTGGAGGGCAGCAGTATCAGCAGCTAGATCACCGACCCTTGACTACTGCCGCAATTTCCCCAAGAAACCACAGAAGAGCTTCTGCTGATTTCTTGGAAACTGCTCCTTTCTTGAGGTCTTGCTTTCTTTGTCGTCGCCGTTTGGTCACTGGTCGCGATATTTACATGTACAGGTATATTTATTTTACTTCCAAAAATCATTCATTCCATTTCTGTATTACCCTTTAAAGAATTTAACGTAAAGAAACAATCTTTGCATGCTGTTTTTATGAATTTAATTAAAGATTTCGCGTATATAATTCTCTTTAGAACTTTCAGAAAATCTGTTTGTTTCTCGATTATTGATTGTGTCTATAATACATATATTTAAACATGTGTAGAGGGGACAGCGCGTTTTGCAGTTCAGAGTGCAGACAACAGCAAATGAATCAAGATGAAAGAAAAGAAAAGTGTTCATTAGCATCCAAGAAATTAGAAGTTGCAACCTCCTCCACCGTCGCCGTCGCCGTCGCTGATGTCTCGGCCAATGGAGAGACGGTTGCTGCCTTGTAGGGTGACGTAACACGGAACCACCACCCACCAATTAAGCCCAGTTAATCATAACTATATATATATATATATATGCTCAAGTGTAGAATTAAGTATGTGCATATGGGGTTTGAGGGATGCAATTGCAAACTATTTATCATTTTCTTTCCTATATGCAAAAGAAACAAAAATTACGTGCAGAAGGGCAAAAATTTTGAATTCTGTAGTTCTTCCTTATATTTATTTAATTTGCCTTGGCCAGAAACAACCCAATTAATATTTATTTCTTTTAATTAATTTTTAGTATATAGTTTTTATTATTTTGATACATGTTAGCGATGTGTATGGATCACACATGCCAAGGGAAGAGCGGGTGGGTTTTTCTTATATTATTATTTGGGTCGAAGACATGGGTGGGATGTTATTGATCTTGGACTAGATTCCCCTCGTTTTCTTTCCCTTCCTTTTCTTTTTTCAAAAACAACAAACTTGCCAAACCTCATTATTAATATCATCAATTTAATTTCATCTTCTAAATCAAATATTTATATTTATATATAGATTAAATCAATCATATATAATATAAATCAAAAAATATCACATTAAAAATTAAAAATTACTTTTTTCTTATTTATTATAATATATTATTTAGTTTGATTTGTATTCCGGTCTTTTCCCGGCATTAGGTAGGTAGTTTTAAAGTTGATTATGAAATTTGAAAAAATACCAAAAATGGAAATTTTATAAAAATGTGTTTTTTAAAAAAATTATAAAAATAATATTTTTCAAAAATTTAACATAAATACAAATATTTATTCTAGTTATTATAAATTTACCGAAAAAACTATTATTTTTATAAAATTTTTAAATTTATCTAATAATATTATAAAAATATTGCAGAAAATTTATCAATTTTGTAATTATAAAAAAAAATTATAGACTGTAATGTTTCCTTCAATTTATATTTTAATTTTCCTCCATTAAATTTATATTATAAGTAGTAATTAGATAAATATTTTAATTTTTTTATTAATTCATTCAAAATTAAATTAAAATATTTTATTTTAATGAAAATTTTATGTTTTCTTTTGAACATATTTTTCATTTGATTGGTGGGAAATGTAAACTATGAAGAAAATAATTTTCTGAAATTATGAAAGATAGATAACAATATTTTTGATAAGCGAAAGAGATAGATAAACTAAAAAAAAAAATAATTGAGGAAAAACGCACACGTTTTGTCAAAAAAATCCCGCACGTGCGAAGGGATGAGTTTATTTTGAAAGGTCCATCGGGCGGTCGATCTGGCGAATAGGAGAATAGAATTTGCCAAGTAATGGAATGGAATGGAATAATTTATTTATTTAAGGTATTATTCTATTCTTTCTTTTTCATTGGAATACCCTTTTCCTTTCTTTTTAATTTATTTTCCTTTTTTTTTTCTTTCTTTTATCTACATTTCAGTTACGTGTAATAACACGAGATATATCGATGATTTTCACGTAATATTTGTTGGACGGAAGTTTATGTCCTAATCTCGTACTTAAATCCATATTAAAAATCTTAAATTGTGAAAAGATTTAATTTGATTCATTTAAATAATTGAATTATACATGGTAAAATTTAGTGTATCCTTACAAACAGGATGTAGGAATAAGTTTGTGTAGCTAGCAAGCATGAAATGAGACATGAAAAGGAATAAACGTTCTTCCTCTGTATACATATGGTATGGTATTTATCGTAAAGGATTTTTAAAAAACTGTCATGATGATCATCTCTCTCAACATTTATGAGAATCTTCAAAAGGACCATAATGAAATTGATGTTATTCATGAAAGGAGGATGAAAAATAACTCTCAATCGGTCCAGTTGCCATCCCATATTATAAATGTGTTTTTTGAGAATCCTTAGCTAGCAGGAGTATAGGTTGTTGGGCATGGAGATGAATACCAGCTCATGTTTTCCCTTTTTTTATGGGCATATGGTCCAGCCTAGGTCGGTCTGTGCACCCCACTTCAAAACTGCCCGAAACCCATAGGTCCGACCCTCTTAAACTCGATCATCTTATCACAATATTTATGTCCGAACATGCACGTACGTATCCCCCCATGTATTCACTCTAACCCATATAAGGATTGTTTTCTTTTAAAGTTATAAATTTCAATCTATATATTCGTTGGATTATTCATATATAATTATTAATGATTGCATAAGATTATCCAAGATCATAAAAGATGAGAAATATAAATTATTCATTCATATAAGGTTCATGAGTAAACCATTATTTGATAATAAACAATAAATATCTATCTTTTTTGCTCAAGAAATGCATTAAACTCATAATTTTATTATATTTTTGTTATAAATATCAATTAAATAAATCATTTAAATGCTTAAATTAGAAGGAGGAATTAGAAAAATAAAGAAAAAAGATATAGAAATGTATAAAAATACGCATATTTTTCAAAGTTAGATATTTATCATTGTAGCTGGAAACAATCTTACGATATTGACCTGCTTTGTCCTAAAAATGACTCTTTCAAATTTACAGCAAGTTGTTAAGTTTACAAAATATAAAAATCAAAATTTAATGTGTTCAACAACTCTAATCATTTATTCTAGATGAGTCATTATCAAGTCTATTAGACTAATAAAATTGAATATAATTATAAAATTATTTATGAGATAAATTATAATTATAAAATTATTCATAATTAATTTTCAAAATTTTAATGATATAGATTTTAATATAATGTTTAAAAGGAGACTTCAAACTTTAGGTTACAATTTATAGAAACATCATAAAATTTAATTTAATATAATTATTTATAAGAATATAGAGATTAAAATTAAAACAATTTTGTCCCAATCAAAATCGACCTTTTCTTGTCAGTTAGCCTTTTTGTCGGCTTGCTCAAAATAAATGAAGAAATAAATAAATAAATAAATAAATGGAGAAGAAGACGTAAAGTTTAGAGGTGGTCCCCACAAGTCCCAACCATTATTTATAACTTTAAATCTGATTATATTAAATTTTGATTGGATTTTCTTTTTCCACTTTTAGAAAAGTAACTTTCAAACGTTCATTTAAAAATTAAGTTTGAAAATCGAATTTAATAAATTTTAAATATCATCGATTTTGTTTTATTTTTTAATTATTTTCATAAATATATTATATATATATATTTATAATAATAAAAATTTAAAATTCAATTTTATTATTTTTATAAAATATTTATATCATTAAATTATAAGATGGATTTAAGCATAGATGCAAATGAATCGGGTTGAATCGAGTCAAGCCTTATCTTGTTTAAATTCAGTTCATTTATAATTAAACTGAGCTTTTCAAAATTTTGAATGCATCACAAGCTTAATTGAGTCTAATAAATATATATTATAATATAAATTATTTATTCTTTTATTTAAAAAATAAAAAATTTATTAATAAAATTATTATATTTTATAAATATTTATGATTTTATATCAATAATTAAATTAAAAAAATTTTATACATTTATATAATTATAAATTTATAGATTATATATCTAAAAATTAAAATTTTCTATATAAACTAATAAATTAATTTATAAGTTTTTTATTGAACTAATTTAATTCATAAGCTTTTTGTTAAATCAATTTACAAGCTTAAACAATTTAAATGAATTTAAGTTTGAAGTGATTCATGAATGGTTGATTTGCAGAGATATTTCAAAGAAGAAAAAGATCAGTCAATTAACCAACTGATATCTTGTCAAAGTAGAACTAAACGGATATCGCATTTATCTGGACCGTTGTTTCAGTCCAATGGGCTCCTAACTGGACCCCCTTAAACTTTGGAGGAATTTTCCTCCATTATTATTACAATTTTTTTAAGAAAACAATTATTTCCAATTATCTCATATATTCATATATAGTTTAATTTTATCTTATTTATTTTTTATTTAAAAAATAATAAATTATTAATGAAAGTATTATATTTCATCAATATTTATAATTATAATTAACTAAAAATATTTATATATATTTATATGATTATAAATTTATAAATTATATATCTAAAATTAAAATTTTTTACATAAATTAATAAATTAGTTTATAAACTTCTTATTGAATCTATTTACTTACAAGCTTGAATGATTCAAATATTATGTAACTTGAACTCAAATCATTTATTAAATAAGATTTACTAAATGAATTTAAATCAAATCAAACTCTAAATAACTTATAAACAATTAAACTCGTTTAGAAGAAGCGAAAGATTTTTCTTTTTTAAAATCGAAAAAAGTTTATCAATAATAATTTATTTTTATTTTCATAATTTATTCGATAAACATTTTCAATTCAAAATTAGAAATCCAGCATATGAAGATTTGATTTGCTAAATCTTTAGTCAGATAATTATATAACCAAAATATATATTATTTGAAATATAAAATATTCAGGCATAATACATCAATTTTTTTTTAATTTCATACAATTTCAAATGGTATCATTTAAATAAAATATTTACAAATTCATTTAATTAGTTAATAGGAATGGAGTTTATATAAAATAGATCAAAATAAGATGCTATTGTAAAATTAAGGTTAATCGAAAGATTCACAATACTTTCGGGTTGGGGTGTGGGGCTCTTGGGACGAGGAAAATCACCTTTTGGTACCAGAAGGTTAATCGTAAGAATTTGATGTCAAGCAAAACTCTTGAATTATTTATTTATTTTTTCAAAAAATACACCATAAATAGTTTAAAGATCAGTGATTATAAGTTAAATTCAATCAGAACTGATCAACAGAAATTCCCTACTTGATAGGATCGTTAGAACAACAGAAACAGAAAGTTATATAATGCCAGATTTGAAATTTCCAATTTCAAAAACCAGGAGTAGTTTTTATCATCAACTTGTTATGTTTATTTAAAATCTCGTAATTCCATCAACCCATTTGCCATTTCTGAGAGAAACTCCATTGCCATTTCTGTTATTTGACAAGAAGAAGAAGCAGATGATGAAGTTGAAGTTTCAGTTTCAGTTTGTTGTTGCCATAATGGCTACGTTGGCCATGTTAGCCAACTCAGCTCGCCATCACCATACAAACCCATCAGTGCCTTCACCTCCACCGTCGTGGTCGTCATCATCTCCTGCGCCTGCACCTTCTGCTACAGATTGCATGAACCTTATCATGGATGATATGTTGGATTGCTTAGATTACTTGACAAATGATAACACCACGGAACCACCTAAGTCGTGTTGTGAAGGACTCGAGAGTATTATTGAGATTAATTCCAGCTGCCTTTGTGAAGGTCTGAATGGTGTTGCTGGTGTGGGATTTATGTTGAATATGACTAGAGCTGTGGATATGCCTCGTGCTTGTCAGGTTGCTGTTCCTCCGCCTGTCACAAACTGTCGAGGTAAAACTAGTCAAAACTAGTCCAACTTTATACGCTTTTCTTTTCTCTTCTTTGTGTCAAAATTTGATGTTCGTGTTGCACTCTAATGGTATATTTTTGATTGTTCATTTTTCTGTTGACAGTCTCTCCAGCTCCCGGTGCAAGTCCAGGTACATTTGAATAATCTCCATCTAACTCGAAAATACAAGCATTTATAATAACTAGTTTCCAAACACCATCATTATTGTCGAACCTAATTCACATTATTTTCACTTTCAACCAATGCAGTTGGCCCTCCAGACGCATCATCACCAGAGCTTCCACCTGAAGAGACACCAACAACAACTCCTTCCAAAAAGCCACCAAGTTCAGCACCCTCCACCGGTCCAAGTGAAGCATCATCAGCTTCAGGTCAAAGCCCAGGAAAAGCAGGAGCATACGCCATACCCATCTCATTTCTTAGTGTCATCAGTTTGTTCATGGTCTCATTGTCTTAGTCTAGGCTGGCAGTCGTACAATGTTCTAGGTTTCATTTTCTGTTTCTCGATTAGTGCCATATTTTTCTTGATTAATTAGATTTCCAAGTTTCTTGCTCATTTGGACGGTTCTGATTTAATTAGAAATTGACATATTGTTGGGGACCCTTGTTTTTTTTTGCATTAAAATTGACAGTTGAGAAATATGTTGGACTGCTAACTACAACATTGATGTGCTTTCTTTTCACTTTAGATGCATGATGATGATGATGAGATGGTGGAACGGAGAAGGGTTGAGGAAGGTAGGTAGGATGATCGGTGAACCATGGCACGCATGGAATTTGAAACCTAAGTGTCAAGCATATGATTCTGCCAGGTGGCTTCATATTAACCTACTATGATCTATAAATGGAAATATATTTTAAATTTTATTTCCATCAATTATTTTAAAAATCAACAATATTAATAGATTTAATCAGTAAAAACCCACTAAGAAAATAATTAATTGGTAGTTTTGCAATGCATTGTACTTGGTCATTTCCAGCATAAATTCCTGATCTCCTCATCCCATCAAGATGATGGGAAATTGTGCTCATTCCTATATGTAACTATAGAAATGCACACTACAAAAAGATATCCATATAAAATACGAGCTTGATGAAATAACATTCCAAATCAACATCGATCCTGAAAGAAACAAGAGAAAGGAAAGCATGGATGCACCTAACCTCCAACCAAAACCCAACCATTCCCATGCAAACTTATTAATACCCCACCCATTCAAAACTCCTCACCTACACTCATTCAATTCTTGTCAATCACTTTACACTCCCCCCTCCCTCCCTTAATCATGCTAATCATAGTGATAATAAATTTTAATTACGTGGGAATTTATGGTTGGTCAACAACACCACCCATTGTTGACATCAACTACACCACACCCACCTTGAAATTTCTCTATCTTCCCATGCTATTCTTTTTGTGTGCTCTATTTTTTTTTTTATTTTTTTAATAAAAATTTAAATTTCTAAATAAAATATAAATAATTTATTAAATTCCATTATAATTTAATAAAGCTGGTGTAAGCTTCAGCATACATAATTGAAGAGTTGTTTTTAACTTGTCCGTAAGTGTAAGTACTCTTTTTGGATATGAGAACTTCTCTGTAAATAACAACTAAATTGGAAACAGGGGAAATATATACAGAGAAATGGGGTAGATGGGGAAGGAAATGGCAGAGCCCAGCAATGGTAGACGGAATAGGAAAGGATAAGAGCCACACCTCCACGTGCATCCTTTCTCATTAAAAGCGGTTAAACATTTCAAGGCCCCACCGTTCTCTCTACCTCAAACCTAACTCCTTCTCTGCAAATTTTCTCCATTTATAAACTACTTGCTTACTGCCTGCCCCCACCCTCATTCATACTTTGCATTACACCAGCAATACTTAATTCTTTTTAATAAATTTTATCTCTTTCTCGATTTCTTTTCCTGTTAGATTCACAACTAATGCCTTATTGTTATTACCACTTCCCATAAACCAAATTTGAGCTCAGTTTTAGTCCCAGCTTCCAAGATTTCAGCTTCTCTTCAGGTTTGGTTTTGATCTTTGATCCCTTCTCCAGCTGGGTTTTGCTTAAATTTTCAAACTTTTTAGTGGGTATTGTGGTTTTTGAGAATTGGGATGGATGCTGTTTTTCTTTTTGTTTATTGGGGAAAAGTATTGGAAGTTTGCCTCATGATTTTTTTCCTTCTGTTAATTGCTTTGTTAATTATAATTTAGTTTTGTTTAGAATGGATTTGGAATCTAATTACGTGTTTTGGTGGGGCTAATGAGTGTTTAACTTTATCTTTTAAAGTAACTTTTCGATGTTATCAATATATTTATGATCTTGAATCTGAGATACTTTAGCTGTAAGCTTTGTTTGGTTGTTCGTAAATTAAGTCGGAATATACTGCTGGATATGGTTTTCGGTTTTGGATTGTTTTAATTGTTTGATTATAAATTACTCCACTCTGAAGAATGCTAGAGTCCAAAGTCATGATTTGCCTTGGTGAAGTTTCATTCTTTGTAACCAAACTGAAGCTTCCTTCCGGTTCAATGATAGCTTCTTGATTTGATTTCTTTTGTTGCTTTTGTTCTGTGAACTTTTTGCTCATGATTTATGGGCAGATAAGATTTAGAAGATCACCAAGCAAGATGTTCAGGATTCTAGTAAACCTTTTCATGGATCAGAAATGGATAAATTCAGTGTGTTTTTTAAAAGCTTTTTTGGTAACATAAATCTTGGCCCTGTCCAGCATGTTGGAAGAACAGAGGAGAAAACCCATTGCTATGGGTGTTTCTCGTGGGAATGGTTATGTAAATGGGGTTGTTCCGACAAGGAGCCCTGCGACTATATCTGAAGTGGATGAGTTCTGCCATGCTCTTGGAGGGAAGAAGCCAATCCATAGTATTTTAATCGCAAACAATGGAATGGCAGCCGTCAAGTTTATTCGTAGTGTTAGGACGTGGGCTTATGAAACATTTGGCACTGAGAAAGCAATCCTGTTGGTGGCCATGGCTACTCCAGAAGACATGAGAATCAATGCAGAACATATAAGAATTGCCGATCAGTTTGTGGAAGTTCCTGGTGGCACAAATAATAACAATTATGCCAATGTGCAACTCATTGTGGAGGTGTGTATATTGCAATTTGTATTTCCAATTTGGAGTTCTTTTACTGCTTAATGTATTGAAAAAAAATCACGAATGCTTAACTAGGTTTGGCAAGGGGCTTCTTGCAGGAAGTCCTTTCTTCTGGCAGCTCAAAATATCATAAAGATGTATCAGAGGATATGATGCTCTTTCCTTTTACTATTACAAGATGCAATGCTACTTGGCACTTTTAGGGCATTCGAGCAGACTTTAATTTGTTTGATAATGTCAATCAGCTACCTAACAAAGAAGGAATCTTGTTGTTCTCTGTTGATTTTCTAACAAAATGGTGATTTATGGTTACCAGATGGCAGAGATAACCCGTGTTGATGCAGTTTGGCCTGGTTGGGGCCATGCATCTGAGAATCCTGAGCTGCCAGATGCACTAAGTGCAAAGGGAATAGTATTTCTTGGCCCCCCTGGTACATCTATGGCAGCATTGGGTGATAAAATTGGCTCATCTTTGATTGCTCAAGCTGCAGATGTCCCTACTCTTCCATGGAGTGGTTCTCATGTAAGTATCTCTTACTTGACTGTGATTTAATTTTTTAGTTAGTTCCATATTTAAGGTACTTGGTTTCTGTCCTTCAGGTGAAAATACCCCCAGAAATTTGTTTGATTACCATCCCAGATGAAATATACCGGGAAGCATGTGTATATACAACAGAGGAAGCGATTGCGAGTTGTCAAGTTGTTGGATATCCTGCAATGATCAAGGCATCATGGGGTGGTGGTGGTAAAGGCATAAGAAAGGTTTGAATTCTGCATTATGAAGATGTGTAGGTTTCTAGAAGATTTTACCATTTGAATGCTATGAATCAATGTGAATCAACTTTTCATATTTTCTTCTCAATTCTCCAGGTTCATAATGATGATGAAGTTAGGGCATTGTTTAAGCAAGTTCAGGGAGAAGTTCCTGGATCACCCATATTTATAATGAAGGTTGCTTCCCAGGTTAGATTATCTTCTTCCTTCAATTTGAACTATAATTGCAGGATAGCAATTCTATGCAGGATAGCAATTCTAGATAGCAATTCTATGCAGGATAGCAATTCTAACTTTATCGAGCCATTTGATTTTAATCATTTAGAGTCGACACCTGGAAGTCCAATTACTCTGTGATCAGCATGGAAATGTAGCAGCTTTGCATAGCCGTGATTGCAGTGTTCAGAGGCGCCATCAGAAGGTGAATATGTTTCTTTTCTAGTTTTTGATAATCTTTATTTTCACTTGTTGTGTATGGTCGTTTTTATCACAAGTTTTACATTGAATAGACAATCTTTGAGGATCATTCTTTCATCTGATGTATTTGTGCAGATAATTGAGGAGGGTCCAGTGACCATTGCATCACCTGAAACTGTTAAAAAACTAGAACAGGCAGCCAGAAGGTTAGCAAAGTATGTGAATTATGTTGGAGCCGCAACAGTTGAATACTTGTACAGTATGGACACTGGAGAGTATTACTTTTTAGAGCTTAACCCTCGGTTACAGGTACGTGAAATTTTTTCAGACAATTTTTATTAATCTGTACTTGACAATCATTGATCTTTTGCATGTCATATATTTTCAGCTTTTGCTTATGTTCTATAAATGGCTACATTTGAGTAAAAGCTATTGTGCCGTCCAGCTGATAGAAAATTTCAGAATCTCTTGATTAAGATTAATATGACTTTTTTCAACTTTTCTTTTTGCTTTTCGATGATGATGATGATGATGATTTCTTTATGATTGTATAAAGATGTTCATAGTCATAGAATAACAAAAACAATTCCTATGAGCAGTTTTTTTTCTCTTTTGATTTTGATTTTTGTTAAATTAGGATGCTAGTAACCAATCTATGAAATGATCAACCCTTCCACAACAATTGTTATTTGTTTCTCTTAGAGAACTCTAGTCCATAATAAATTTGGATGCAGGTGGAGCACCCTGTCACCGAGTGGATTGCTGAAATAAATTTGCCAGCCGCTCAGGTAGCTGTCGGGATGGGAGTCCCCCTCTGGCAAATTCCTGGTATGCCATTAGCAATAGTCAAAAGTTCAGCAAGACACTTTTCATTACTCCCTGGAGATTTTCATTTGACATTCTGTGTCTATGTTCTGTATTTAATCAGAGATTAGGCGATTTTATGGAATGGAACATGGTGGGGGATATGATGCTTGGAGGAAAACTTCTGTGGTTGCTACTCCTTTTGATTTTGACAAGGCAGAATCCACAAGGCCAAAAGGTCACTGTGTGGCTGTGCGCGTGACAAGTGAGGATCCTGACGATGGTTTTAAGCCTACAAGTGGGAAAGTACAGGTAAGGCTCTCAGAGTCCAAGCCTGCATTGTTTTATTTGAACTACTGTTTGCCTTGTGCTGAACCAATCACTGTATCAATTTGAACAGGAACTAAGTTTTAAAAGCAAGCCAAATGTGTGGGCTTACTTCTCTGTCAAGGTGCCTTTTTCTTTTTTACCTGTCCTTTTGTTTGAAACATCTTTTTATTGACAAATCTTGAATTTCTAACCATAATAACTTATCTGTAATGTGCAGTCTGGTGGAGGCATTCATGAGTTCTCAGATTCTCAATTCGGTAACTGCTATTGTAGTTTGTAAACTGGATTGCACAAACTGAATTTATATCACTCAACATTGTGATCTGTCCTAATCTTTCCGTAGGACATGTCTTTGCATTTGGGGAGTCTAGACCGTTGGCCATAGCAAACATGGTCCTTGGGCTGAAAGAAATTCAAATTCGAGGAGAAATTCATACCAACGTGGACTACTCAATTGACCTTTTACATGTAAACTTCTCACCTTTTATCTCAATAATATTTTATTATTTTCCAACTGAGTGAAGGCTGGTGATCCGGGTTTAAAATTGAACTAATGTGAAATGTTATGCAGGCTTCTGATTATAGAGACAATAAAATTCATACAGGTTGGTTGGACAGCAGAATTGCTATGCGGGTTAGAGCCGAAAGGCCCCCTTGGTACCTCTCTGTTGTTGGAGGGTCTCTGTATGTGAGTAGCCATAATAACAAAACCTTTTGTCTGCAATACTTGTGATCTCTTTCTCATCAAATGCATGGCTTATTGTTTTCCCTTTTTCCTCAGAAAGCATCTGCTAGCAGTGCAGCTATGGTTTCAGATTATATCGGTTACCTTGAAAAGGGGCAAATCCCTCCCAAGGTACTACTCGATAATGAGTTCTTATTTACATAGGTATTACTTATTTGATTGATGTTTATTAATGTCAATTGGTTGTATTTCAGCATATATCACTCGTGAACTCTCAAGTTTCATTGAACATTGAAGGAAGTAAATACATGGTATGAGCACTCATCATTTCATGATAATTCTCAAATGTGAATTCTTATGTTTATGTTGTTCATTTAATTCTGGAAAATTTTGGTTTCTATAATTTAATAATAGACATCAGTAACATTTTGGAAACTTTTTCTAGATTGACATGGTTAGAGGTGGGCCAGGAAGCTATAGATTGAGGATGAATAAATCAGAGATTGAAGCAGAGATACATACTTTACGTGATGGAGGTCTACTGATGCAGGCAATCATTCATTATTTCTCAGAGCTCCTTTTGAATTACTTCTTCATGATGTCTGCCTTTTGTTATAAAGCCCTACGTCACCTTTCCTCCTTTTTACTTAAAACTAACTTCTTCTGTGATAATGTTTCTGACACACTGTATGACAGAATCTGTTACTTCATTGTTGCAGTTGGATGGAAACAGTCATGTGATATATGCAGAGGAAGAAGCTGCTGGAACTCGCCTTCTCATTGATGGAAGGACTTGCTTGCTACAGAATGATCATGATCCATCAAAGTTAGTTGCAGAGACACCATGCAAGCTTCTAAGATACTTGGTTTCTGATGGCACTCATATTGAAGCTGACACCCCATATGCAGAAGTTGAAGTAATGAAGATGTGTATGCCTCTTCTTTCACCTGCTTCTGGAGTTGTCCATTTTAAGATGTCTGAAGGTCAAGCAATGCAGGTACTTTACCATTCCACATTCACACACTTTTGATATTTACTAATCATGGCTCGAGTTTAAAGTTAGTTTTTTTGTAGGCTGGTGAGCTTATAGCACAACTTGATCTTGATGATCCTTCAGCTGTACGACAGGCTGAGCCTTTTCATGGGAGCTTCCCAGTGTTGGGGCCTCCAACTGCTATTTCTGGTAAAGTACATCAGAGATGTGCTGCAAGTCTAAATGCAGCTCGCATGATTCTTGCTGGCTATGAGCATAACATTGACGATGTAAGCATTCTCATTTAGAGTTCATTACATAAGCATTTTTCCAGATGATAATTTTTTAACTTCTATTTCTAGTCGTTGTCGTGGATTATTGTTTCACAAATTTTAACTTGTATTTCAAACTGTTGTCATGAATTAGTGTTAAATTTTGCTTTTCTTCTTTCCTTTTTTCTTCATTTAATGTACATGATAAAGACTAAAATGGTATAATGTGTGCTGGTGTTCAGTATATTGACAATATGTCCTATCTCAATTACTTTGTCAGGTTGTGCAAAATTTGCTGAATTGTCTCGACAGCCCTGAACTTCCTTTCCTTCAGTGGCAAGAGTGCTTGTCTGTACTGGCAACTCGCCTACCCAAAGATCTTAGAAATGAGGTGAATATTTACATGTTTGTTTTTACACTTCAGTAAATTTAGGCTCAGAACATGATCTAATTCTTTTCAAATCGATTGTTTAGTTGGAATCAAAGTACAAGGAGTTTGAGGCAATTTCAAGCTCCCAGAACATAGACTTTCCAGCCAAATTATTAAGAGGTATTCTTGAGGTGGGTTCCTTTCTCATGTTCTTCCTTTGAACTTTTTGATGTTGTTCTCTTCTTTTGATCATTGACTATAATTATTAATGTGCTTGGATATGAATATTTCTCCAGGCCCATTTATCTTCCTGTCCTGAAAAAGAAAAAGGAGCTCAGGAAAGGCTTGTTGAACCTTTGATGAGTCTTGTAAAGTCTTATGAAGGAGGACGAGAGAGTCATGCTCGAATCATTGTTCAATCACTTTTTGAAGAATATTTATCTGTAGAAGAATTATTTAGTGACAATATCCAGGTAAGCCAGTCCACTGAAAATTTATAACATGGAAGTTATGATGACAGAAGCTTGCCACAATAATTTGGGATGGCCAATTTTTACTTGTTCACCATCTTTTGCTTACATTATTGCTTATTGCTTTGTTAGTTCTCAACATGGAACAGTATTACTCTTTAATTCTAAGATTCCTTATTATGTTATTAATCTTCCACGTTATAATTTGATTTGTGGTTTCTGATGCATAACATGCTCGGTCTCCACACCTGTATGTGTTACTCCTTGATACAATCAATGCAATTCTTAAATTCTAATGACCTGGAACTTTGGCAGTAACTTGACATTTACTTGGTTCTTGTCTTGCTATTACTTTTGAGCAAGTCATCACTTTCTAATATTATAATTCTATAATGTTCTTTAGGCTGATGTGATCGAACGTCTTAGGCTTCAACATAAGAAAGACCTTCTGAAGGTTGTGGACATTGTCCTTTCTCATCAGGTATGATATCAGAATCATGGCATGAATTTGTTTGCCTTTTCTTTTCTTTTTTGAATCTTTTCCTGCATTGACATAAAAGAGGTATCTTCATTAATTCTGCTTTTGTTTTGGCTTGTAGGGTGTCAGGAGTAAAAATAAGCTGATTCTACGGCTCATGGAGCAACTGGTTTACCCTAACCCTGCTGCATATAGGGATAAACTTATTCGATTCTCACAACTTAACCATACAAGTTATTCCGAGGTTGGTTGCACATATCTAGTGGTGTCATTACAATTATTTGCTGTATGTTTCTTGATTATTCATCAATAAATTTTACTTTATTGTGTCAATCAGTCATAATGTCAACATGGAGTTGGATTATGCTATATCCTTTAGGAATTAGTTCCTCCAGTTCACTCAGTTTGTTTTGAGGAAATCAGTCTGTTGGCCAATATCATTGTTAACTATCTGTTTTCCGAAATTCTAATTACAATTTGCGTTTGCAGCTGGCACTGAAGGCGAGTCAACTTTTAGAACAAACCAAACTGAGTGAACTGCGTTCCACCATTGCTCGAAGCCTTTCTGAACTAGAGATGTTCACTGAGGATGGTGAAAATATGGATACTCCTAAGAGGAAAAGTGCCATTAATGAACGAATGGAGGACCTTGTAAGTGCTCCTTTGGCTGTTGAAGATGCTCTTGTGGGTCTGTTTGATCACAGTGATCACACCCTTCAGAGGCGGGTTGCAGAAACCTATGTTCGTAGGCTGTATCAGGTACAATTTTGAACTGTTAAAAGTAAACTCCTGGTTCTGTTTCTTGGCAATCATTCTCTGAACTCATAATCTGTGCATGTCATCAGCCCTATCTTGTAAAGGGAAGTGTCAGGATGCAGTGGCATAGATCTGGTCTTATTGCTTCATGGGAATTCTTAGAAGAGCATATTGGGAGAAAAAATGGATCTCAAGATCAAATCTCAGAAGAATCAGTGATTGAGAAACACAGTCAGAAGAAATGGGGAGCCATGGTTATCATAAAATCCCTGCAATTTTTGCCTGCAATTATTAGTGCTGCACTAAGGGAAACAGCTCATAGTCTTCTTGAAGCAATTCTGGATGGACCGGTGCAACCTGCTAACTTTGGTAATATGGTGCATATTGCATTGGTGGGTATCAACAATCAGATGAGTCTACTTCAGGACAGGTATGCCTGTCTAGCTTTTTATAACTAAAAGTTAATTACGCACTTGCGGAGCTGCTAGAAATTTGCAATTTATTAAGATTTGGCACCTAGTTAGACTGAAACTTTTAAGAAATAAAATGGGTTTGAGTTATAACTATGCAAAGATAAAAACATGCTCTTTGGAGAGAATCAAAAGCTCATATAACAACTCTTCAGAAAGATGCCATGCATAGGTGATAAACACTATTGTGAGCCGCATCTTACTTACACTATCCAGCGACTTCTTTGTAGTGGTGATGAGGACCAGGCTCAAGAAAGAATTGACAAGTTAGCCAAAATTCTTAAAGAGCAACAAGTAGGCTCCAGTTTACGAACTGCGGGTGTTGGAGTTATTAGCTGCATTATACAGAGGGATGAAGGGAGAGCCCCTATGAGGCATTCCTTCCACTGGTCAGCAGAAAAGCTCTATTATGAGGAAGAGCCTCTAATGCGACATTTAGAACCTCCACTTTCCATCTACCTTGAACTGGTATGTTGCAATTGGCTGTGGCCAATACTCCTGTTTTGCAGAAAAATGAACAAAAACTAAAAATGGGATACTTTACTACGTTATATATCTGAGGTGTCTGATTATTTTTCAATCTAGGACAAACTTAAAGGCTATGGGAACATACAATATGCTCCATCGCGGGACAGACAGTGGCACTTGTATACTGTTGTAGACAAGCCAGTGCCAATCAAGCGGATGTTCCTAAGAACCCTTGTGAGGCAGCCCACAACAAATGAAGGGTTTACTGCATATCAAGGAATAGGTGTGGAACCACCTCGTACTCTATTTGCTACATCCTTTACATCAAGGAGCATTCTGACGTCTTTAGTGGCTGCAATGGAGGAGTTGGAGCTTAATGTGCACAATGCTACTGTCAATTCTGATCATGCTCACATGTATCTCTGTATCTTGAGGGAACAGCAAATAGATGATCTTGTGCCATACACCAAGTAACTATATCTACATTCTTGTTATCATGTCATTATATTATGTTTTTGAAACCCCATATGGGTTCTTATGATGAGATTGCTTTACCAGGAGGGTTCATGTTGATACTGACCACGAAGAACCAACAGTTGAGAGAATCTTGGAAGAACTGGCTAGGGAAATACATGCATCAGTTGGTGTAAGAATGCACAGGTTAAATGTTTGTGAGTGGGAAGTAAAGCTCTGGTTGACATCATCTGATCAGACAAATGGTGCTTGGAGAGTTGTTGTCACTAATGTGACGGGTCATACCTGTGCTGTAAATGTAAGTGTGAATGCCATCTTATACATGTTCAAGAAAATGTATTCTGTTTATCTGTTTCAGTTTTGATGCTTAACGAAAGGTGTATGCAAGTTTAGTTTAGATCCTTTCTTGCTTTGAACGCTAGCTTTTTACCCTGTAAGCTCATTTTAGGTGCGGTGTGGAAATTAATGATACAGAAATTTCTAGAGAAAATAATAATGTATAAGTTCTGGTTCCTGAAATAGCTTGAAATTTTTATTGGAAAGATCCCATCATAATTTAGTCCTAATTAATGTGACTATCAGATATATCGAGAACTAGAGGATTCCAGCAAAGGTGGAGTGGTCTACCATTCAATCTCTAGACAGGGTCCTCTGCATGGTGTGCTGGTAAATGCCGTCTATCAGCCCTTGGGAGTTCTTGATCGGAAGCGTCTGTTGGCAAGGAGAAGCAACACTACTTACTGCTATGATTTTCCGTTGGTCAGTGATTTTTTTTTAACTGATATTTGTCAGTATTCAACATTTACTTCTGAAAGCATTTGTTATTTTGTTATATTTCATGGACAAAAGCATATAAAACTCAAATTTTGTTGCTGAGCAAGTGCATACTTTCAGGCATTCGAGACAGCCTTGGCACAAATATGGGCTTCTCAGTTACCAGGAGCTGAAAAACCGAAAGATAGCGTTCTCAAAGTCACAGAGCTTGTATTTGCTGATCAGAAAGGTAGCTGGGGTACTTCTCTTGTTCCCATGGAGCGCCCTGCTGGAATCAATGACGTTGGCATGGTAGCCTGGTGCATGGAAATGTCTACCCCTGAGTTCCCTTCTGGAAGGAAAGTATTAATAGTGGCAAATGATGTTACCTTCAAAGCTGGGTCTTTTGGCCCAAGAGAGGATGCATTCTTCTACGCAGTAACTGACCTTGCTTGCAGTAAAAAGCTGCCATTAATTTATTTGGCAGCAAACTCTGGTGCTCGAATTGGGGTTGCTGCGGAAGTCAAATCCTGCTTTAGAGTTGGTTGGTCTGATGAATCAAGTCCGGAGCGTGGCTTTCAGTATGTATATCTGAGTCCTGAGGATTATAATAACATTAGATCGTCTGTTATAGCACATGAGTTGACGTTACCTGGCGGAGAAACCAGGTGGGTAATAGATGCCATTGTTGGAAAGGAGGACGGCTTGGGCGTAGAGAACCTATCTGGAAGTGGGGCCATTGCAAGTGCATATTCTCGGGCATACAAAGAAACCTTTACCTTGACATACGTGACAGGCAGAACAGTTGGAATTGGCGCTTACCTTGCTCGGCTTGGGATGCGTTGCATACAGAGGCTCGATCAGCCCATTATTTTGACTGGTTTCTCTGCACTAAACAAACTCCTTGGCCGTGAGGTGTACAGTTCTCACATGCAACTAGGTGGTCCTAAGATTATGGCAACTAATGGGGTAGTGCATCTTACCGTCTCAGATGATCTAGAAGGTGTTTCAGCTATTTTGAAGTGGCTGAGCTGCACCACGTATGTTGGAGGAACACCTTCAATTTTACCTCCTTCAGATCCAACAGAAAGGCCAGTGGAGTATTTTCCTGAGAACTCATGTGACCCACGTGCTGCCATTTCTGGTACTTTCGATGGTAATGGAAAGTGGCTGGGGGGTATCTTTGACAAAGAAAGCTTTATCGAGACCTTGGAAGGCTGGGCAAGGACAGTTGTCACTGGAAGGGCAAAACTTGGAGGAATTCCTGTTGGAGTGATAGCTGTTGAGACACAAACCGTAATGCAAGTGATTCCTGCTGATCCCGGACAGCTAGATTCTCATGAGAGGGTTGTTCCTCAGGCTGGACAAGTATGGTTTCCAGATTCTGCGACGAAGACCGCTCAGGCAATATTGGATTTCAACAGAGAAGAGCTTCCCCTTTTCATACTTGCTAACTGGAGAGGCTTTTCTGGTGGACAGAGGGACTTGTTTGAAGGCATCCTGCAGGCTGGTTCAACCATTGTTGAGAATCTTAGGACATACAATCAACCCGTTTTCATATACATCCCAATGATGGGTGAGCTTCGTGGTGGGGCATGGGTTGTTGTCGACAGACAGATCAATTCAGATCACATTGAAATGTATGCTGATCGAACGGCTAAAGGCAATGTCCTTGAGCCAGAAGGAATGATCGAGATCAAGTTCAGGACAAAGGAGCTACTTGAATGCATGGGTAGGCTTGATCAACAGCTGATCACCTTGAAGGCGAAACTCCATGAAGCAAAAAACAGTGGAACTTATGGGATTTGCGAATCTATACAACAGCAAATAAAATCTCGCGAAAAACTACTTCTGCCAGTGTACACCCAGATAGCCACCAGATTTGCAGAGCTTCATGATTCTTCCCTGAGGATGGCTGCCAAGGGAGTGATTAGAGAAGTAGTAGACTGGGGTAGATCCCGTGCTTACTTCTATAAAAGACTGCGTAGAAGAACTGCAGAGGATTCAATGATCAAGACAGTGAGAGATGCAGCTGGTGATCAATTGTCACATAAACATGCATTAGACTTGATCAAAAAGTGGTTCCTGGATTCAGACATTGCAAGCGGTAAACAAGAAACTTGGGTGAACGATGAAGCTTTCTTCGCATGGAAGGACATCCCAGGGAACTACGAAGAAAAGCTGCAGGAGTTGCGGGTGCAGAAGGTGTTGCTTCAATTAACAAAGATAGGCAATTCTGTATCAGATCTGCAAGCTTTACCTCAAGGTCTTGCCGCCCTTCTAAGAAAGGTAAGTGCAATTTTGCAGGGCAATCTTTTTTTTTTTTTTTTCCCTAATGTGGTACCTGAGAGTTAATTATTATCATTTTTTCAATGAAAACCAGGTGGAGCCATCAAGACGAGAGCAATTGGTCAACCAGATTCGAAAGGTCCTTAATTGATTTGCGATAAGTGCTTACCTGGGAAGCAGGTATTATCACTCGCACAACATGGTGTAGCATTGCCAACCTGAGGAAGTAGAGATGTCATACTGACACTGTAAATTACAAGATAATGGCACAGGGGAAGTAGAGAGAATGGCAGGGTAAGAGCCCTTCATTGCTTGTTAGTGATTAATATTTTTTGTGCAATAACCTGTGAGATGTATTCGTCACTATATAAGATGAATAAAGGGGATTCAGAAACTCGTCAACCGTTGTACCATGCTTTCATCTGATACATTCTAAGAAAAGCCATTTAAACTGCCAATCGACATGCATATGATATAACTAATTTCTTCTCAATTTTTCTCTCTTCCTTTTCCTTTCTTCTAGATTCCGGAAGTTTCGTCTTTTGCTTTCTTCTCTCCTTTTCATCTCTTCTCTTAATTGCTGCTGCTTGTTCTTTTCTTTTGCTTCTCTCTTTCCTTCCTCTCATTTTCTTCTCTTTTCCTAGTCTCCTTTTCTTTGGCTGCCTTCTCTTCCTCCTTTCTCTCGGTCTCCCTTTGTTTTGCTTTCCTTCTCTTTTCTTTCTCCTTGAGTTCTTCCCTTGTCAACTCTTTTTCCACGTTCAAACACATTTTTGGTTAAACCTACTTCACTTTCCTAATATAACTTGGCGCATTGGCTTCTAGCCGCCTTGTTTGTGAACTTCCAGCATTTTTTTTCATTCCTTGTCTTTCACTTCTACCACTGCTTGCCGGCCAATGTAACTCCAAAGTCCCACAAAATATTAGTAAAAAAATATTTATCTAGACTGCATCAATTATAAATCACTAGATCTGTGATATTGACAAACGATCCAAGGAGCTTTTTTGGGTATCAAAAGAGAAATAGAAAACCTTGAATTCCCAAACCAAATGATTTTATACGAAGTCAATAATTCAACACAAGATGAATTTTCAACAAGGCTATACTAAGAAATGGTTTCAGAGAATGATGTTAAAAATGATCCTATCTATTTACCAATACAGAATTTGGCAAAAATGTTGGACAAGACCTCTTCAGAGATGTCTTCCCCACTTATCTGGCCAAGAGCCAAAGCAGCATCCCTCAAATCAATCGTCCAGAAGTCCAACGGCATGTCATCTTCTATTGACAATTTCAGCCTCGCAAGTGCCTCCTTGGTTCGCATGAGCTGCTCGCATTGTCTCTGTACATAACCAACACAGTATATGAAATCATATTAAAGAAAAATAAAAGGAAAAAAGACTTGTACCTTGCAAACTCATATACATGGAACTATGTAAGAGAACAGATAGCAAAAGGGAAAAACAAATTTATGGAAAATGAGTAGCTAACCTGGTTCACGGTCCATTTCCGTCCCCCTGTCGCAATCCCATTGAGACCCACAATCTCTGATATTGCTTTCTCCAACTCTTGGATTCCCTGACCAGCAACAGCACAAGTAAAGACGTACTTTCTGAAAGAATTTCTGTACCCATCAATCCATTCCATGCATAAGGATGGAGCAGTGTCGATTTTGTTAATTGCAAGGACAATTGGTGCTGAGGATTCGGTTGATTTCTGTCATTCCAGAAGGAACAAAACTGTTAAAATCCTAAACGAATTCAGATAAACTGAGCCGCAGCGGAGATATCTGTTACAACTTGAGACATTTATGAAAACAAGCTGCAGATTGTTGCAAGAGCAAGAGCTAGAAGTAGGGTTGTACCTTATTAGACTCGATTCTACTCAGAAGTTCAGAATCTTCCACAGTCCATCCATCGGAAGCACTTATTGTCATGATGATAACATCAGCACCCATAGCAACAGCTTCAGATCTCTCTACTCCTGCACGGAACATAAAATGCAAAAGCTGATTACTTTGGCGTATCTGTTGATCCAAGGCTAATAGATTGCATTTAAATGGAAGGAAGCATGCAAAAGACTTCAGAAAAGATCTTTGCTTTCTAAGATGTTCTCTTTTGAGTAAAATCAAAGAGAACATTTTATTAAACCATGGAAGCAAAAATACAAGTCACGATGCACATCATCCAAAGCCAAACATAAACCATTGATTAGGGTTGTAGTACGTCATACCAATTTTCTCAACAATGTCATCAGTTTCCCTGATGCCAGCTGTATCGAGGAGAGTTACAGGGACACCACTAACTGTAATACCAGCTTCAACAACATCCCTCGTGGTTCCAGCAATTTCTGTAACAATTGCCCTCTCACTCTGCGTGCTAAACGAAAACATGACACTCAAAGGATGTTGATGCTTTTGGTATTTAAGAAAGACAGATCATGGCAATACCAAGCATTAAACATAAAAGGAAAAAACAAAAAACAAAGAGGAAATAGAATAGGTGGTTACAACATACTTTGCTCCAAGCATTAAGAATGCTCGACTTCCCCACATTTGGACGGCCTACAAGCGCAATCTGCAAGTTATAAAAAAGAGTCAACAAATCAAGATCATGAGAAAAATGCATTGATCAAAGAAACATCCATTTGCAAAAATGATTTCAGCCTTTCCATTGGTAGAAATAAATTAATAGAGAAAGATTTAGGACAAGCATGTAACTAGCATATAAAAACATCCAAATCGAGACGATGATATGATTATTCGTATGTGTAGTAAAGTTATGATATTAAGCAACAAACTTTGTGGTAGGAATAAATCATGCTGGTTTTACCTTTAACCAATAACTCAGCAAAAATCAGAATCATGCATCCTAGGTGTTATTCATCAGTTTACAAATGTCAATAAAATAAAAGATTATGATTCCTTGAACTGCACATGCATAGCATAGAAAATATTAGAAGGCTACCTTGCATAAATTGTTGTTTGTTACCAATGAAATGCTGGGAAAATATTGCAAAACTCGCTTGCATATAATACCTGTAATCCAGATTGTAAAAGATTGTCATAATTTGCTGTCTCCAGTGCATTATCTACTTCACGTGACATAGCATGTATTTTGTCCATAATTAGGTTCAGATTCAGGGGTGGCATTTCATCGTCAAAGTCTAACCGAGCTTCAATCTCAGTAAGCAACTCGATGCATTGTGTTCGTAAGGACCTGACTAGAGAAGCAAAGCCTCCCTGCCAAAGAAAGATAGTATCTCAGTGATCATTAATCATGGTATCTACAAAGTGATACATGATGAGATGAAAGCTATTAGAGAATAGTATCCAGAGATACTTGGAAAGCAAGAGAACGAGTACTCTGAAATTACAGTAAATCTGAGTGTTCAGAAGAAAACATGCCTGCAATCCAGCGAGTGCTGTATCAGCAGCTGCCACAGACTTGGCTGAAATTAATTTTCCAACATTTTCAGCTTGTGACAGATCTAAACGGCCATTAAGATATGCCCGGAGAGTGAACTCGCCTGAAAGAATAAAGCTTCAGAAATAACTCAAAATTTTGATCTCATGCTACGCATATGAATCAAATTTAAAAATTGAGCGCCAATTTTGCAAAGTTCTTGTAGATTTCAGGGACTTGACAGAATCAAATACACAAGTAGATACAAACCAACCTGGCTCTGCAAGCCTAGCCCCAGCTTGAAGACAGGCTCTGAGCACACGAGTAAGGCAAACTTCACTCCCATGGCATTGAAGCTCAACTACATCTTCGCAAGTGTAGGATCTTGGAGCCAGCATTGGTAAAGCTAAAACCTTGAAATGTAGATAATTCAATAACATTTTAGAAACTTTGGATTGCATCAAAAGATCTCGAACTTTCGCATTCCTAAAATACAGTCAGAATAACAATACAAAGAACACCTTAAAACATAAATCATTTACCTCATCAATAACTTTCCCTTCATTATCCAGAACAACTCCATAGTCCACAACATGACTAGTAGGCTGCCAATGGCACAATCCGCTACCTTTTTTCTTCTTCTTTTTCTTCATTGGTTTAAAAACACGTCCAGCAATATGCACCGCCGATGGACCCGACAACCGGACAATACCCACGG
The DNA here is from genome assembly GCA_948192965.1 of Dalechampia spathulata. NCBI lineage: Eukaryota > Viridiplantae > Streptophyta > Magnoliopsida > Malpighiales > Euphorbiaceae > Dalechampia > Dalechampia spathulata. Next base: position 7,596 of record CANYBF011774236.1, on the reverse strand, counting down.
CGGCAGGTGGACCACCAACGGAAGTGACAATAGCAGCAATAGTAGAAACCGAGTTATTATCATCGTTAAGAGTACCATTTGAACCCAGAAATCGGTGGTCTTTATGATTCAGAAACAAAGTGGGTTTTGAATTGGGGTCTGGATTGGGATTGAGAGTCGCATGGGTTCTGGGTTTGTGGGTTTTGAAAGGGAAGAGGAAAGACAGGTTTTTGTTTGCAGTGGTCAAGGAGGAGATTGTGACTTTTGGCGACAAAAGAGATGAATGTAAAGAACTTTTAGCAACGAACTGACCGATAACACTGCGAATCGCTGGGACCAAGGCCTGTGCCATTCGATTCGGCTAGTTCTCTCGTCGAAATCTTTGGAAAGTGGATAAGCTGGAGAAGAAGACAGGGTTTAAGGTTAAACCCATGGAGGGAGATAGTAATGGGCTTGGCTCAGCAACATGACATCGTTTACATGTAAATTTTCTGAAATTACAGGTTTAACCCATGTTGCTGACGTGGTTATATGCCACATCATACTATATTTGCTTGCATGGCATAATTTATGGTGCTCAGCTCACATTAAATTAATCGGAAAAAATTTTATTAAAAATTTTACTTAATTTATATATGAATATATAAAGTGAGTTTAAATAAATTTTGTATATAAAGAATTATCATTTTATAATATGAAATAATTAATCACTTAAAAGTTTTTAGATAGTTTAAATGCATTAAATAATATAATAATATATATTATTTTTTATTAAATATCAAATATACATTTATTATTATTTTCATACTAATAATTATATATTAATTGATATAAAATTAATACATATACAATATTTAATAAAAATTAATATCATTATTATTATTTATAAATTTATAATTTTTTATAATAAATTCCATAACTTTTCATTATTAAATATATAACTTCCAGCATTTTTGAAAAAATAGATTATATATGGAATTTAATGAAAAAAATAAAATTGATTAATTTCATCTCAAACAGTAATATAACTTTAATATATTTAAGAGGCATAGATAATTATTTAATAAATAAATAATTATATAAGGAGAGTGATGTTATAAATATAATACTAATCGCATCCACTATGGTCCATCTTTTTCGAATGGTCGGTTTAGAGATAACTAATTTCGTGTACGCCTTGAAAAGGCTGTGTTCCCTAACGTTGGATAATGGCACTGTGTAATGTAATAATAATCTTGATTATTATAGTAATTAAGTCAGTATTAGGGCTTTTAATCTTCAAACCGTGGACACGTGTACAAGGAAGAAAGCCCTGCATGCACCAGAACAGGACCACTTCCTCCATGAAAATCCACCAACCCATCTTAATTAGCTCAACCATATTCATGCCTAACATATACATACATTTATATTGAAGAGACAGTTTAGGGAAGCAGATTGATGGATGGTCAAAATGGTCGGTCACTTTGAGGGTTAAGGAAAGGATCGATGTTTTCTTTTTCTTTAATTTACAGAGAGTGGTGGGGAGAGGGAGTCCAAGTCAATCTTAAAAACACTGCAAGAATTAAAAAGCATCAAGAATCAACTTATTCCAGAAAAGTAAAACCTGCATTGCTTTTGAATCAAATGATCTTATCCACTTCAACTCTTATGCCGTTTATGCCCTTTCTTGTTCTGATTGTTATAGATCCAGTTATTTTTTTAATTTTCTGGATAAATTAGTTCTAAATTTTTAAATTAAGAATCAAATCTTTTCTTAAATTTATATGAAAACATTAAATAAGTTATTTTCTAAATTTCTAGGAAAAATCAACATTAAATTTTCATTTATTGCATCATTTAATCTTATTTTTTATTATTTAATAAACATATATTATATACATATTGAAAAAATAATTCAAAATTTAAAAAATTAAAAAGATTTAAAAAGTTGAATTATAAATCCTTAAGCTTCAAATAAAAAACGTAACGATTTAAAATCTTTAAATTCAAAATTATCAAACTTAAAAATCATATTATTTTTATAATTTTTCATTGTAACTTATAATGATCAGAAGAATCTAACTTTTTAATATGAATGATCATAGGAATTATTTGAAAAATAATCTTAAAATATAATTTTATTTTTATATGAATTTATACAATTTTAAAATTACATGAAATATCATATATGTTATTATTTGTAAAAGTGAAAATGATATTTTTCAAATGATTTTTGAAGAGTTAAATAATTCATTTGCCTAGAAATTTTAAAAATGATTTATTTAAGTGTTTTTTATAAGAATTTAAGGGAAAATTTGATAATTTATTTGTTATTAATTGTTTTAATAATCAATAGTTAATTTGATAATAATTAATTATTGCAAATTAATTATTAGAGATTGACAATTTACATGGTGTTCTAGAGTTGGAATACTTGATGGTCCAAAAATTTTAATTAACTATTTGATCTAAAATAATAAATAAAATATTAAAAATTAATATCTACTAAATATTGCTCTAGATTGCTAAACGTGAATTTTACAAACATTTATTCAATTTTATATTTCATTATAATAGATAGTTGGATTTGTTTTTACTTCGTTTATGAATTGAAATTTTTAATTCATAAAATTGAATTAATTAGGGATTGATTTTAAAAATTTTAATTAAATGAATTGAAGTCAGTTGAGTTTAATTTTTTTAGCCTATTTTTAATTATTTTGTTTTTAAACTAAAATTTTTAATTTTCTCTAGTAAATCTAATTTAGAAATTTTAAACCGAGCTAACAAATTTAATTTGATTTAATTTTTTTTTATTTTTGTATCATTTAATTAATTAATTCATATTTTATAATTATAAAAAATGATGTAATAATTGAAAAAAAGATATGATCTATTTTTCATTTTTTGAAATATACTCATGAAAGCAAATTATTTGAAGGGGGAAAGGGATCAACAATTAAATAATTAATATCATATGTTAAAATAAATAATTTTAATTATTTAATGATAACTAAGTTAGAATTGAAAAGTATTTCTCAATTAATAATTTAAAATAAAAAATAATAAAACAGAAAAGAGAAAAAAATGACATGTATATAGGACAGATTACAATATTATAATGTTTCAAAACAATCACCTGTTAACCGAGACAGACAGAGGATTTGTCTTTTTTAATTATATTGATAAGAATCATTTTAATAATCACTTGATCATATTAAAATCACATCAATAATTTATATTAATAATATACACACACGTATACATATGTATGTCACACGTGGACTATATATTATTATTGAATAGATAAATAAACACTTATTTTGAAATTAAAAAAAATAATATTATTTTATTAAAAAAGTGATAATTTGAATCAATTTGTAAGTATATTGAATTTAGCATCAATTCAAAAATTACATGAAATTTATTTTGATCATATAAAAACCCTAACTCAACTTCAAGTCAAATTTAATATATAGTTGACTTATTATAATATATTTTACATAGTATAAATGAATCAAATACATTTCACATAAAATATTCTATATAATCATATAATCGTATAATTAACTTATAAAAATAACATTAATATGATGTATTTTTTCAAAAAATTAATATATAATACGATTTGATTTATAAACTATATTTAAATTAAATCAATAAATAAAATAATAATATGACCTAATTTTTAATTATATCAATAACATATTAATACAAACTTGATTATAAGACTTATATACATAAAATAAATTATAAATTGTAATTTAATTTCACGTATGAAATTGTTAACATCATGCAAATGAAGTGTCGAGCACAGAAGAAAAGAAGTCCATTCTAAGCCAAAGGTAGCTGTCGCATAATGACCCACAAATCATCTCACCATTCAATATTTATTCAATCACACGAGCCACGTCCACCCCAAAACAATCAATCCACAATTATTACCGGTAAAAAGTTCATTAATATTAACATTGATGATCATCCAACTCAGTCAACAACACTCTGCGTTCAAGATAATGTACAACATACATAAATTGCATGCTTTAATTAATAAATTAGTTACTACATGATGGAGCAAGCATTTGGGTTGTCATCGCTGAACATGTTGGCATACTGGTCGTCGACGGTGGTTTCGGTGATGGTGGCGGTGGGCGGGACAAGTCGGACATGATTAGGGGGTGCTTTCTTGTCATAAGCTTGAGAAACATATGGATTAGCGACTACAGAGTAAGGGACATAAGGCCAGATCTCTACTTTCTTTTTTGTTGATTTAGCTGCCTTTAATACCTTCTTTGCTTCCACATAACCAGTCACCGTCGCCTTCTGCTGCTTCAAGTCCACATCCACTGATTTAGCCCCTTCAGAAAACAACAAAGAAAACCATCAAATATCCATTAACAGAAGAAATTTTGTATTCCAAGAAAGCTGATGATACTGTTCATTAATTTAAGTAGGTTTCAACCTTGAAACCTGAGATCACTCTAATACCAAAGAGTTAAAGCTTGAAAAAATACATCCTATCTAACGTCTTGAGTTGGAATAATTAAATAAATAAAATGAATATCGAAGAAGTTAAACTTATATGGATTTTTTGATGCTCAAAAACTCGAAGAAATCGATACCTTTAACTCCAGAGAGGACATGCTTGACTTTACGAGCACATCCTTCACAGTCCATTCTGATTTTAAGTGCTACAGTTTGCATTTGCTTCTTTTTCTTGCGTTTCTGGACGTTGCTTAGCAAGTCAGAGATGTAATCTATAGTGCCTGAAACTCCCATTTTTCTGCAAGTAGAAGCCTTTCAGGATTAAAGATTGTGGATTGAAAGACTTGTAAAGAGAAGACAAATTATGCTCTCTTTATATATATGAATGATTGATAGAAAGAAAGGAGAGGACACTGATAATATTGGTTGGAGCTGCTTGGTTGAAGGGCTTTATAGTAGTAGCCAATGAATAGGGAGATGTATTAATTAATTAACAAAAAAAGAATGGAAAAAGAAAATCTAATATATTATTTAAAAAGTATATATATGTTTACGAGTACTGAAAAAGTGGCTATGCTGGAAACTGCAAGAAGCTTCCCAAAAACCTTTTGTCGAGATGCCCTCGTTTAGGTAGCAGCCATGAAAAGTTAAAAAGTGCTCAAGAATGATACACAGATTATCGACTGCATTGCTAACTTTTATATCTTTAAATGGAAGACAAAAGGGATTTATTTTTTCATATAAATCATTTGATAAATAACCCGAATCTACGCAAGAGAGAACATACGCATTTCTGCCTCATAAAAATTTAACCACTTTCCTACATTTTCAGAATCAACTGCTTTCTTAGTCGAGAAGAAAGCTATAAGTCCCCTTCAAAGTATACGAGCATGATTGTTTTTATCATGGGATAATCCTTCAAAGTATACGAGCACCGTTACTTTTATTATAGGATAATTGATATAAATTTTACCAACAATTCTTCTCTTTATTAAGAATTGAAACTATAATTTCAATTTTGAAATCATTTATAATTAATTTCAATTTTCAATTAATTAATTTTAAAAAATACATATATTATAATCTTATAATATATTCAGTTGACATGAAATATTGTACTATTCAATTATAATTTAATCCATTTATTTTCATCACAAAAAATTAATCTAAATCTTATAAATAAACCTTATCCATCATTGTGGATAAAATTGAGATTAAAAGCACATCCTCATTATGGTTAAATAATTAGAGAAAAGTTTCTATTTGATTGGATTAAAGGCTTAATTAACTAATTAGGCATGGTTTTGCGTGAGAATCAAAGTCCAAATATTTCGGATTAGGTGCAATATTATCGATTGCTTCTTATACACGGAAGATGAAAAGTAAATTAAAAGTAGACTTGGAATGGACAAAAAAAAAAAAGGAAAAGAAAAGAAGGAAAGTATACCGGGGAAAATGATACATTGTCCAAAGTCGACAATCGAAGATTCATTTTTCTTTTGTCCTTTTGTCATGTATATACTTCATGCAAGATAATTGGGCATAGCATGGAATTGCATGGCGTCGGCTGGTGCCACGTTGAGATGGCAGATGTACCCAAATGGCAAGATAAACAAGATCCAAGATCCAAGGGTTTTAAAGAGGTCCACGTGGAGACGAACAAAATATGTAATTCATAATGGCGAAGGTGGCCTTGTTTAGTGATTTTTGTCTTCTATTGGATTTTTTAACATGGTTGATTTATGGGGTGTGTATTATATTGACGGTGTGGATTAATTTGTGGAGGTAAAAAACAAAATATTCTGTGAAAATTAAATAATTAGTTAAAATTTTATTTTAAATTTATTTCTGTCCTCTCATTTGTACATTTAATCCATAAAAATATTGTAAATTAGGTAGTTGAAATATTTTTTAATTATATTATTAATGTATTTAGAGTTATTATAATTAAATGTGAATGAAATATTAATATTATTTATGTAATTAACTCTAATACTATGTAATATTTAACTTTAGGTCAAGATATTATCATATTCAAATCAAATAAAATTTATTATTTGATAATTTATTTATTAAATCGAAATAAATTTGAATATGATAAACAAAAGTATATAAAAAAAGAGGGAATATTGAAAAAAAAAAAAAGGAAAGGAGTCGAGAGGTAGACAAATGGCATAAACTTGAAAGGATTTAGTGGTTAAAAGCATCATCCTTCCTGAATTCTGATTTCTACTTTCCATGAAAATGAAGTTTTTCTGCTCTGTAAGTTGATGACTGCTGGCATCTCATACTTCATTTTTCCCTTTCAATGGTGTTTTCCAAGAAAATTTCACAAGTTGTCAGCCTTCCATGATCATAGTTGGCCAGTTTTTGCTTGTAAATCAGAAGCAAGCATGAACATATGTTCCTTTTATTTTATGCAGTGAGGATTACTTGACTTGGATTTCTTAATCTTTCTAAAAATTACTCATTTCACTATATTTTAATGTCATTCATAAAAGATGACATGAGATTTAAACCCATATTCTTTTTATTTTATTTATTTGTTAGAAAAATACGATAATTAATGAATTTAATCCTATAATTATTTTATTTGGCATTAAAAATATTTTAAAATATGTTATAGTTTAAATTTTATATTTTTATTGTATTAAAAAAAATGAATCATCAAATAAATTATTATGGTTATTGAAGAATTATAAACTTTGCTATAATAAGTATTTAATTAACAGAAATTCATGTATATACTAAGTATAAATCACAATTTAAATAATTGATAATTATTTTAGGAGCTGATAGTTATTATAGATTAGCTATTATTAGTTAATTATTTATATAGTATTTTAAAGTTAAAATAATTAATAAAATAGTATAAGTTTAATTTTGAAAATTAATTAAAATAATTTTTCATGAAAAATTTCAAGAATTAATAAGAAAAATAAATTATGAAATAATTTTTAAAAAATAATAAGTTAACTTAATCAAAATATTAAACCTTATTTAAAAGCTTTTCTGGAGGGGAGCTTAATAGAAAAAAACAATTATATATAAGATAATATGATTAATTTATCCATGAAGTCGTCCAAAATTCCTATGATAGTGATATGATAACTACAATTTATAATTTTTTTTTTATTTTTGAAAACTGAC
>CANYBF011774204.1:0-30261 GCA_948192965.1 Dalechampia spathulata | reverse complement strand
TCAGGGATATTTAGATATTGAACATTTGCATACAATAAGAATCTCATTCCATAAACTCTTTATGGATTCTTCTGCACTGTTCCAATATCATGGACTTCAATATATAGTTTAATACTCCAAGTAAAACAAGTTCATTCAAACATTGTACTATATAATGAATAATGCCTTTATTAATGAAAAACGTATAAATAAATACACATGATGCTCTAAGCATACACTAACATAAAAAGCCCAACTTAAGTCGCGTACGGCCGTACCACCACCCGTACGCCCGTACCAACCTAAAAAGCCTGACAAACCCAACTTCCTGCGAGTTGCGATACAGTCGTACCACCCCTTTGGTACGCCCGTACGGCCACCACTCACCTGATGCACACATTTTCCTTCGAGTTAACGTACGGCCGGACTTCCCTCTGGTACGCCCGTACGCTCTCCAGGAGCCCTACACCCCTGCTCTACCCTATCTCGTACGGTCGTACAGCCTTCCGTACGCTCGTACTACTCTATCTTCTTCCCTTCTCATTCTCAAACTCACTCCCATACCACCTGAAACACCCCAAAACACATCGATACAAGCATACACTCATCTATAGACCATATATACATCCACATATGCATCCAATACATCATCACGACGTACACACAAGCATACATACACGGTGCATACGCAAGCAATCGTACCAAAATATGTATACATACACGTATACATCCAATCACGCATACACAGAAATACAAAAACTCCTAGGGGGTCAAACGTGGATGTAACAAAGTAAAATACTCAGCGTTCATCATTTAATGGATGCAAGTTTTAACAGACGTTTGAAGTTGTATGGATCCCAAAGCACCATTTCAGCAGGGTTTTCTCTGATGGCAAGGACTTGGATTAGTTAAAGGCATATTTTATGGTAATGTCATTAAATCAAAGTAATGCTTAAGGTAGTGAATACAAGTATGTAAAGTAAGTTTTATATTCTGTAATGTTTTTCGTAAACTTGAAACGTAGTATGAATTTTCTATATATATAAAAAAATTTACATCCCTTGTAGGGTAATCACTGGTTTCCATTTGATGGATATCATTAATTATTCTACGGGAGTATGTCGCATCATAGAAAGGCATGATATTACAACTAGCATCTATACATACGTATGCATCATCGACCATTCCATAGACAATTTGCATACTTCATTTTTAATTTATTATTGTAGCACTTGAAATGATGTCATACTTTGTATTCATATTTATGATATTCAAATTTTGATATGCTTAATGAATATGCATTTGTATGAATATTTGCGATGAAATTATAGAATTAGGGGTTAAAAAATTATTTAATGTTTGATTGAAAATTTTAAAAGTGTTATTCTATATGTATTAAATCATGAAAATATTCAAATTATAAAAGATATTTTATCAAATCTTCAACTGAAATTGTAATTTTCATCATAATTTTAATAATATAACAAGAAAATTATATTTTAAATTATTAGTGGAATTGCTATCAATTTTTTTTATTGCTGATTAGCGATGAAAATAGAAATAGATTTTATTCATCTAAAACTAGTAACAGAATTAGTGAAGGAACTTACTCTTCATCAGTTAACGACGGTTTAAAGATGAAAATTTTCCCATCACTGATAAATGGATTACAATGGAAAACTTTCCGTTTTCAAACCATCCCTAAGTTATTTAGCAATGAATTTCTTCGATAGAGCAATGAAAATTTTCATCGTTATTCCGATAGTTTTTTGTAATGTCCAATTCTATTATATTAAGAAGATTCTCATATGCAAAGCATACAAAATTTCTCCTAATCAACAAAGAAATAAACTATTTGGAATTATATGATGATTATGAAAATCAATAATTCAAAAAGTGTTGAATGGGGAATATGGAGGACATCAAATTAAATACAAATAAGAACAACGAAGAATATATATAGTCAATTAAACGAGGAGAGTATCTTTCATTTGAAATTTATGATTTATTTTCTTATTATTCTAGCAATTTATAGCAAATAAGCTCAAATCATTCATCTGAAATTAATCATGTTATAAAAGTCATACAATGTCGAGAATCTTTTTTCAAAAAATTATATATTATTACGACTTAATATTTTAATGTAATGAATTTGTTACAATGTATAAAAATCTGATAATATCAAAGTGGTGAAATAAGAATATGCTAAAAACAAAACGATGATGTAGAAATTTCTTTTAAATAGTGGGGAATAATCAAAAGCGATGGACATTGGCAAACGACAGTCTGATAGTATTGCAAGCACATGACGTCTCCTTAAACGACATCAGGTAAAATGTAATAAATTGTAACAATTCGATTAAATCATAGCTTTATGTACACGATGAGGCCTCCTTTCACAATCTACATTGGGCTTCGCCTATACTGAAACTATGACTGGTTGTTTCGGCCTCTGCTAGAGAAATCAAATCATCACAAATCTGGTTGGTGCACAATTGTGAACCCTTATTATACTGTTGCCGTAACAAATCATCTATATATGTACTGAAGCTGAAGTAATCTGGGATGCCAATTATTTAATCAGATTCATCCGACTTTCAATTGCACACAGCCTCAACTGACAGCTTCTTTGAGCTATCAGGACAAGGGTCTCCACCAAAAACTTCAGCTGCAACAGTTACTGAACAGGACTGCTTTCCAACACATTTCTACAAATAAAAGCTCCAAATATTAGTTTCTGAATTGCGAAAACTGTTAAGACAAATGTGAATGTGAAGACATTCAGCAAAATTGGTTAAAGGATTAGTTCAACAATATACTTTTTCAAAAGCATCATATGACTTGTGGGCATGACAGTTTCCCTCTCGGAAGCTTCCGCATGTTCCTTGCGGCACGCCATAGCTGGCAAACTTGATTTTAGAGATTTTCTGGCCAGGAGGACACCACAAATGAGCTTTAGGTTGGAGATGGTCAAGTTTCCCCAAGGCTATCATCTGCCAGTTCTTCAATGCTGGCTGTCCTTCATATATATCAGAGCAAACACTTCCTGTAGTTCTTTTAACCAATGAAATTCCACTCGGTTCACCTCCCCATTCTTCAAACACAACTAATAGATTCCCGCTCGGGTTTAGCCATGAGCGCGGAACATGGTACCTAACAGTTAACATCATTAACACTGGTTATTTACTCGTAGATTCACAAATATGAGATCAAAATAAACCTGTGCAAGTTTTTCTCACCATCTTTGGGAGGGTTCTCCACAGTTACTTCGGCATTTCTTATCATCATAAGTTCCAGCATAGTTACAAGCACTGCAACTGCCACGAGCTGTATAACCAGACCAATGCCTCCCTATGCTCTGTCCATTTATCCACATCTGTCCTTTTCCCATGCTGCTCATTTCCAAAGCTAGTGGATCGTTGCCTTCTGGTGCATCAAATGTAGCCTGAAAGGTCAAAATTGTTCATGAATCTTTTTGAAAACTTCATACCTCTACTCCCGTTAGGACATAATGAACAAACAACATAACAGGGAAACCAAGCAATTCAGCACCAAAAAATAAATCTTACCTTATACCATGTTAGGGGTTGTTTTTTAGCTAATAGTGACCCTTCCACCCATTCGACTGATGAACTTCCACTGACACTGTGAAGGTTTAAAGCTTCACCTTTCAGACCAATCTATTCATGAACATTGAAGTGATTCAGATGGTGAAGTAGCACAAAAGCGAGCAACCAGTTATTTGCTACAGAAAAGTATGTGAAACGTACCTTGTAAGACCATTTCCACCCTGACAGGTCTCTTGTGCCCTCATTCAAACCTTTCAATGTGACAGGGCCAAGAACTCCGGCATTCCATTTTTCGAAGTGCACACCAACATTCTGGCATTACCAAATATGAAAATAGAAATGAGATAAAACATCATACTTCATAATTTAAAGTGAAGGCAACGCTAAATTGAGAGTACTGACCGGAAGACCCACAGCAACACTTAACAAAGAAATTTGGTTAGCGCCGGCTGTTAACTTCACATTCTGGCTAAATGTTAACTTGGGATTGTCTAATGACCCATACACGGTTCCTGCAATAAGAACTAACGAGTTAGAACAAATATAATAAGGCTGAAACTTGTCAAGACAGTATTTAAATTAGCAAGAACAAACCCACCTGCTAGTTGACCATTAATGAAAACATGCAATGAATGGCCAGCTGAAAAAATTGTAAGCAGAGGATTCTCTCCATTCTTAAAAAATCCTTCGTCAGAATCTATGTCAACACTATAACAGCAAGAAAGATTTTAGTAAGCAAGGAAAATCAATACCAATATCTGCATGTATAGGTCGAAGGCAGGGCAATGATGTCTATATACTCACTTTGTCATATACCATAAATAGTCTGAAGCGTCCCTTGTGACATTTATTTGCTCCCACAATCCTTCGAGTGTGGTGGTATCATCAGTATAACCAGTTGCAGCTTCTTCAATATATGATTGCCAGGAAAGTGCGGTGTTAACAGGAGTCATCTTCATCTGTGTACTCTGGGCGCCAAGCTGCACCAAATATTTTGCTCTCTCGTGTCAAAATCCATTATTACAGCAGACTAGAAAGGATTCCTTTCTACTGTGCTTTGACAAAATTGGAATCCAATGATAGATGTTAATAGAAATGAGTATTTAGGTGAAAAGGAAATGATCATGCAGCCTACATTTTCAAGTGTAATATCTTACTCTGGCGGTGTTGAAAACTGCAGTCTTGCAATCAGGGAGAATGCTGATAGACCAAGGTGGCAAATCATATTGCCCATTTCCAAAGGCAACTTTGACAGAGTACTTGGTATCATAGTTTGCCAGGAATACTGCACAAGATGACTTTGACTGGAATACATGAGCCTATAGAAGAATTTATACCGAGGGTTAAATTCACATAAAAAAGATTGCACAATACATGTATATCAGATAGTACTCGATATGAATCGAGCATAATTACCTCTTGATTACTTCCAAGTGATTTTACAGTTGGATCTACGGAGACTAAAGCAGGTTCGCATAGCTTGATGGCTTTATGCAAATCTCTCAAATGTCCCCATTTTGGGTCCCTTGTCAGTCCTGATATCAAAACAAAGGACTCGACATTTAGATCACCATTTATTACATGTAAGATATTTGATCACAACTTTATCCCCCACAAGAATGTCAATAGTTGCCAGCCAAATTTTCCTTTATATGATTTTTCTGAATAAATAATGTGGTCGTATTTGGTAGGTAGACCCATCAATAAGCATAAAGTAATGATCACGTGGTGGATAATTTTAACAGTTTAGCACAACCTACTACATGGTGCATACCATATTCATCAAGTGGAGCATCATAATCATAGCTTGTGGCAATGAAGAGACCAGCAGAAGTTCGACCGAAATTAGTTCCTCCATGGTACTGCAGAAAATAGAGCATAACATTAGCAAGCTCTTCCTTTTAGATCAAAATATGTTAGGTGAGAAATTGTAATTTAACAGGCTGATTTACCATGTAATAGTTCATGAATGAGCCACCATTTTGTATAAACCTTGCAACCGAAAATGCCAAATCTTCTGCAGGCCTATAAGGAACCGAACCACCGAATTCTGTGTACCTGTTGGAAAGTTGAGCAAAGAACCAAATGATAATCACAGCTTCTCAGATATGATCAAACATAAGAAACAGCAAAGACCTGATGGGCAACCGGAAAAGAAAAGGTAAATCTTATGGATCTGCAACTTACCAGCCAGTCCAGTTTTCTGTCCACATTTTGGGTTTGTAATCCTTGTTGGGTTTAAAATTCTCACAATAGAATCCATTGCAGGTGTTGATCTGGAATCATCGAACATTAGATAGATTTCAATACTGTAAACCAATCCTGCCAATCCATAGCTTGACAGGAATAAAAGAAAATTCCTTTTATCATCAATCAACAAGGAGACCATGCTCATCATTTCCATAACTAAAAAATGCAAAAAAAATCCCAAATGGACATTGAAGAAAAGACAAAATTAAGAAACTAGGACCCAAAAGAATATTTGAAAAAAAGAAAGAAAAAAGAAAACAAGGATAAAGGTGCAAAGAAAATAAACGTATATATGGATTTTTATTTAAGAAAGCCACCAAATTAGAGAAGAAAATATTATGAACCCCACCAACAAAAGGACATAACAATTGAATGAAACACGGCAACAATTGTGTCAACAATAAGGTACCCATTTAAGAATTGAAAAACTTGACAGAAAAAGATAACAATGACTTACAACAGGATCAGGGGCATCATCTTGCTTGCACATGACCCAGGGTACCCCAGTCCCAAGCTTGACTGCCATATCAGCTGCCCATTTTGTATATGATTTACCTGGTGTACCAATCTCCCACTCAACTGGTCCAAATTCGTTTTCTATCTGTTTCAAACAAACCACAAAGAAATGATAGTTGAGTTGCTTACTTTCACTAATGAGCCTAATTCACAATCAATAACTAATTAAGATCCATTCCTATAATAATGATAAAGACTGATAGGGATTGTATTCTCTGTTCATTTGGAAGAAAAAAACAAGATTGCTTATTTGACTGTTTAACAACTTCACCAGGTGAAGTAAAGGGCCAATTAAAGGGCAGATAGAAACTCATCGAAACCCAACATATTTTCATACCTGGGAAAGAATTATAGGACCTCCTTGCGTTTCAAATAATTTTTCTGACTTCATCATGCTGACGATCTTCTCCGTGAACTTTTGCATTGCCGCCTTCATTGTAATTATCAAAAGAGCCATTTAATTAGGTAAGACTGACCAATTTTATGGATGAAAACAAATAGTTGAAATTTCCCAGAACCAACCTTGAAAGGGCCATTATCTGTCCTGAATTCAATACCTGGAACATATTTCAGCCATACAGGAAATCCCCTGAACCAGAAACAGAGCAAAAACGGAGCATGTGAAGAACAGTCGAGTAAAATGGTACACAACTTGTATCAAAAAAATTTATAAATTATAAATCACATGATCAGAATTCTTAAATAATATTCAATACCCAAAGTTCCATTCGGCGCAAATGTAGGGTCCAATCCTTAGATGCACATAAAGTCTTGCTGCTTGTACAATCTTGATGAACTTGACCAGATCATATCTATCTTCGAAATAATACTGATTTTAACATAAGAAAATAAGAAAGTTGATAATTAGAAGAGAGAAAAATAGATGAAGAGTTTACTTTAAAACTGACAAAACAATGAAGAAAGGAAATTTAAATTTACATTTCCGGGAGAGGGTTCATGCCCATTCCAAAACACGTAAGTTTGTATAACATCCAAGCCTCCATCTTTAGCCTTTTGAATAAGATCAGGCCACATCTATATCCACCAGAAGACGAATTAGAAACCCAACAAATGGAATCAGAAAGGAACAGGCTAAGCTCAAAAATGGTATTGAAAGAATTACAAAACAAGAAGTGCATTGGTATTAAAGATACCTCAGGAGTGCTTCTTGGGTAATGAATAGAACCAGAAATAAGAATCCTTCTTTGGCCATTAATTGTAATAGCTTTATGGTCATAAGACACGGTAGCAATAACAGAACAAACCCATGAAGAAAACAACGCCAACAGCAGCAACATTAACACACTCTTACAGCTAACCTTGGACATATTTATCACCAACCACAGTTTGGTTAGAAGAAGAGAAAACACCCTCTTCTCAAAACAACAGATTCTTAAAATTTGAATTCGTATTTATCATGTAGCTGAGTTTGAAACTTTGAACGAAACAGAAAAGAGGGAGATAAAGAATTGGCCTTTCTTTAATATTATTTTTTCTTTTTATGAGTAGAAACTTTCTGTAGTGGTTTTGATTCTTTTAAGATAAGAGCCAAAAAAAAAAATGAAAAGAAAGAAACAGAGCAAGGGAAGAAAGAGAGACGAATTAAGTGAAGAAAGTGGCAAATGTAAAACGGGAATGGAAATGGTGAGTGTTATGGTTCAAGTGTACTTCAGTTACATATATATATATACATATATGGTTGCAGAGATAGTGGGCAACTTCCAGCTTTTGCAATAACAACCATTATAGAAATATAATTACATTTAATGTTTGATTATTAGTCTTTTCATATAATACTAATCTAACTTGGCTTTTGTGGGCCATTCCTTTGGCTTTTCGTCAAGAGGCTCGTCCTCTTTCTCACATAATAATTAGAATTTTAAAATTATAAAACAGTCTAATTAAGCAATGGTAGATTGGAAGAGACAGACAATACAATTAAGTAGTTGTTCATCTAACTGTTTGTTTTGTCATCATTTTTCAATTCTAATATATACCCTAATTGTGAATTTAATTGCAGAAAATTAAGCATCAAGCTCCTCCTTAATTATATTAAAATAACAAAGCTGTGTGTTGCTTTGAGTTGAAGCATTTTATTATTATTATTATTATTACTAGTACGTGTGTTGATTAATTAGTGCTTCTTAAAACAACGAATACTTTAAAAACAAGCCATTTTAACGAAAACAAACCATATCTATTTTGTGAACATTGCAGTGGTTAACTTTGTGACCTGCTGCCTACCTTATTTAATAAGTTTTTTCGTAATTATTTCATTTGGTTTCTAGATGATATAAATAGTGTTAGCAAAGAATCCGATACTTTGCCCAGTCCATATCTCCAACAATTCTTGCTTCCCCTTGTTGAATTCCAGCTTATCCTGTCTCTTGGTATAATAATAAATATTAATAACCCTATTGGAAACAAAATTAACAAAAATAGAAATGGAGCATGACGTGGAGTTGATTAATGGTGCTTATCCAATAGCCGCCCCTCCTTTGTAAATTTCTCATATCTTTAGAAAAACTATGAAAAATATTCAAATAATAAAACTTAATATATGCATTTTTAAATAATAAAATCTTATATTATACTAATTATGTTTACATATAATTATTTAGTTCTAAAGGAGTTTATTTTCTTGCCTAATAATTCCTCGCTCTTAGTAGATTTATTATCATTATTATTACTATTACGTTGGATGGGTATGCCACGCCCTATGATGATAGTCCGAAGTGCCAGTTGGATTATTTTCAGCGAAACCCTATCCTAATTTGCCTTACACAGTCACAACTCCTGCGGGGCCTTAGTGGGACATATCATCAACCTCACGGGCTCGTCTTTAAACAGAAGAACGATGCCGGCGACATCTCCTAATGTGTCTTTCTCAAGGAAAATTAATCTACTAATAAAATTAATATTATAAAATGACCATAAATATAATATTTTTATTTAAGAGTAAAATTAAATATTCAGTTCTTGAATATGGCTTGTTATTCTTGAAATCTACCATGTCATACTCTTGGGCTGATTGTGATTAGTTATTCGAGGAATCTTTATTCAAAACTTGCACCATGAATGGCTGTCAACTTGCCAACCAAATTGAAAATGGGGCTATGCTATGACTGATGACGCCTACTACTGTGTTCCTTGGGCGGTTGCTAGTTGCTTCACTTCTCTTGCCTTGAAAATTATGCCTTGGAATTTATGACTGATTAAGATTATGTCTCAAATTAAGTATCTTAGTTAGCTTGTTAATTTATTATTTTCTTTATCTTAAAAAAATAATCTTATTTGATAATATATAAATTAATAAACTTGCTTAGTCATGTTGTGGACTATAGTAATTGGATGCTTGATCAATCACATGTATTATAATGGATACTTGTATAAATAATAAACATCATTCACTGCACGGAATCAATCACACCTTCTTTGCTAATTCTAGTGTATCATCTTCTCTCTACTGAGTTCTTCTTTCATTTCTATATTTTCCTTTCTCCTCTAAAGTTCTTTCTTATGTCTTTCCTTTTGTCTTCCCATTGTGATTCTCTGCCGATTGCATTTTACAAATGTTAAGTGGCAAGAAAATAACTTAGCTCAATTATTTGATATCTTTACCACGGACCTTGATTTTGTTCCTGCATCTACTAATTCAATAAAATTATCATAATTACTTATTGAATTCGATGAACTATTTGTTGAACCAACCTCCTTGCCATTAAATCATTTCCATAATCATGTTATTCCTCTTTGACTTCATTTTTATAACACTTTCATCTAAAAAAATGAAGTTGATAAATTAGTTGTTAAAATGCTTCAAACTAGCATTATTGCACCTAGCATGAGTCCCTAGGTTTCCCCCAACTTGCTTGCTAGTTAAGAAGGATGGCTCTTAGTATTTTTATGTTGATTATCACCAATTGAATAATATGAAAATAAAAGATAAATGCCCTATTTTAATCATTAATGAGCTTTTAGATGAATTACATGGTACAAGATATTTCCCAAAATTAGATCTTTGAGCTAGCTACCATCAAATTCTTATATTTGCTTTTAATATGCATAAGATAGCTTTTAAAACACACCATGATCATTATGAATTTAAGGTTATGCCTTTCAAACTTACTAATGTGCCTGTAAACTTTTCAAGCCTTAGTGAATCATGTTTGTCCCCTTATCTTCATAAGTTTGTTCTTTTTTTTCTTTTGACTATCTTAATCTACAACAAAAATTGAGCTTCTCATTTGCAACACATAAGGATGATTTTTCAAGTGTTTTGAGACAATCAGTTGTTTATGAAGTGTTCTAAATGTTACTTTTGTATCACTCAAGTGGATCATTTAAGCCATATTATTACACAACATGACATCTAAATTGATTCCCAAAAAATTATAGCTTTCATTAATTGGCCATGTCCTAAGGATGTCATGGCTCTCGTAATTTTCTTGGCTTAACTGGGCACTATCATAAATTCATTCAAAGGTATGTGTTAGAGTATGTCTTTTGATACTAATTTTCTTTTTGCCTTATACAAGTATTCCTTGATAGTAACTTATGGTACAATCATACATATCTTTCTACTCAAAGTTAGATTCTACTTATGATGTATGGTCGTATAATAGCTGTGTACATGTGTACCATTCACGTAGCACATAATTCCTCATATTTGATTTTTGATTCTATTAGTTCATAATAGTTAGTGGTATGATTGTACCATCCTTGGTACAGGTGTACCATCATTTACTAAAATTGATTCAAATATTGACTTGATTGTGTTGTATTAGGCATTAAGTAATCATACAGTTGTACCTCCTTATGTATGATTGCACCATATTTTTCACTATGCTTGTACAACTTCAAGTATGATCGTATGCTTTTCATAGACTAGGTTTCTTTGTAGATAATTAAAATAATCTATAATAACTTGTATTGTATTAAATGCAATAGTGATAGATCTTTGAAGAGAGAGATGAGTATTTATTGTTTGAGAATGTTTATTACAAGTAAGTAACATCATTCATGTTTCTTACAAGTAAGAAACTTCATTCTTGCTAATTAATTTTCAATCTCTCTCATTCTTGAATATTTAAGTTCTCATTTATTCTTATCATTTATTACTTTTAATTATGGATTGGTGAATGTAAATTGGGGATTTATCATTGTAATTTGAGAGATTATTATGAGAATATTATCTTTTATAAAGGTTTAAGTGTAAACCTTGAAAACACTAAGGTTATTACTGGAATTGTGAATTTTAGGTTGTAATCTTTTAAAAGATTAGTGAAAATATAAGTATTTACTTAGGTAGGTGGACATAGGTAAGGTTTGTACTAAACCATTATAAATTATTATGTCATTTATGGGTCTTCATTTGGTATTAGAGCTTATGATCTATATTTAATCAAGATTTAACATTCTTGGAGCTAAAGATCACGGCAACACAAACTTAGAGAGTTAATCTTACATTAAACCTCCATTCGTCAATGGAATCGATTACCCTTATTGGATGTAGATGATAAAGGTATTTCTTGAAAGTGATGGCATAGATTTGTGAGATATTATTGAAGTTGATTATAATATACTAATAATCACCATAGAAGGATCCATCATATTGAAGGCAATAAGTGTTTGGATAAAGGAAGAATAAAAGGAAAATGTTAGAAACAAGAAAATAATGAATATGATTTATTATATAATAAGTAGAGAGAAATATGAAAAGGTATCTTATTGCATAACAATAAAAGCAAATATGGGATGCTCTTGAGACATACCGTAAAGGAATAAGTCAAGTGAAGACCAAGAAAGTGCAATTATTAACTCATTAATATGAGTTATTCACTATGAAGATAAATGAAAGCATCTTAAAGATGTACAATTGACCCATAATGATTACCAATGGTCTCATGAAGCTTAGAAAGGTCTATGCTAGGGAGGATATAAATAATAAAATATTAAGAGTGCCACCAAAGAAGGATTGAGAAGCTAGAATAATCTTTATTAAAGAAATAAATGATTTGTTTATTCTATCTATCAATGTTCTCTTATGGAAGCTTCTCATTCATGAAATCACTCTCAAGCAAAGTGTAGAAGAAGACAAGCGATAGGGAATAACCTTGAAGGCCATAAAAGAAAGCAAGGATCATGAATCATCAAGTGAAGATGATATTGATGATGAAGTAACTATGCTTACCAAAAGAATAAAAAACTTGATCTTGAAGAAGAAAAGATTTAAAAAGAACCAAAGAAGCCTTTTCAAGCAAGTAGAGATCAAAGAAAGAAAGAAAACCTCAAGAAGAGTCGAATCACATATTTTTAACATAAAAAGTCAAGTCACATAACGAGTGAATGTAAAAGACTAAAAAAATCATTAAGATCATTCAAGAAAAAAGGCATTCAAAATAACAAGGGATGATGAAAGAGACTTTCATAAAGAGGAATCAAAGGATGAGAATACCATAAATCTTTACTTCATGGCACTCAATGATGAGTTTAAGAATGATAAAATAAGCTTGATGAAGAGGATGATGCTTTAGAAATTCTCATCAACAAATATGAGCAATTGGCTATTAAGAATAAGATTTTCAAAAGCAAATATTATAGTCTTGTAAAAGAAAATAAAGATTTACAAAAACATGTTAATAAACTTATTTCCTTCAAAATCAAATTTGAAAGAGGTAATTGAGTAGATCTTAAGTATGTTACAACAAAATGAAAATTTGAAAAAAGAAAATGATTTTTTTAAAATCTCAAAATAATGATTTGATAAAAGAAAAAGATTTGCTAAGAGAAAATATTTCAAAGTTTAAATTGACGGTGTTAAAATTAACATTATTTTTATAAGCCAAAAGCTCAAGGGTAATAAAAACGGTATTAGTTTCTATTAAAACACTTTTTTATCATCTAAAGGACTCATATTTCTTAAAGCATCTTCCTCATGTTTTACAGATAGTAAAAAGAAATGGGAGAACAATAGTGTCCAAACCAAAACTTTCATTAAATCTAAACATTCACATTAAGAACTTAATAAGCGTAATTGTTCATGCATTAAAGAACTATCTTATAAGCATATTAACAAAAGGAAAAATGATACCCATAAGTATGCATCAAGATTTAGTGATGTAAGATGTTATTATTATAGGAAATAAGGACATCAATAATAAATACTTTATTAGATAGGTCATTGGGGTTATATCTCAAATGACACCTTTATGACTAACCCCCAAGGATCCAAATATATTTGGATACCTAAAGTGAGATGAATTTATTTCTTTGATAAGTGTGCTTGAAATTCATGATGAATTCGAATAAAAATGCAAGTCTGTGTTGGTGTACGCTCTAGATCATCATGGTTCATATGTAATTTTGTAATTAAATATTTAATTATAGAATTACATAGGAATCATGATGCTTTAGAGTATACAGTAATAAACTCCCACTTACGTTAGAGCTAATCATATATGAACTTTAAAACCATTGAAGCTGCATGCCTATCATGCTTACTTTGTGCCAATGCCTTAGTGAGAGGTTCCACCATGTTTTGCTCTATGGGAACTCTGTTAACCTCTACTTCTCCTCTACCAATGATCTCTCTAATCAAATGGTATCTTCTAAGTACATGCTTGGACTTCTGATGAGACCTAGGCTCCTTTGATTATGTTATAGCTTCATTATTATTACATAACAAAGGAATATAGTTAGCACTGCCAGAAGTCATTTTAAGTTCATGAATGAACTTCCTTATCAAAATTGCTTCTTTAACTATATATATTATTATGATGTACTTTGCCTCTATAGTTGAATCTATTATAGTTTCCTATTTAGAATTTTTCCAAATAATAGCCCTATATTCATTACGAACATATAACTTGATTATTATTTGTAGTCATCCTTATCTAATTGAAAATTGGTATCCACATATTTAGTTATCTGCAAGTCACTCTCTCTATATACTAATAACATATCCTTCATCCTTCTCAAGTACTTAAGAATATTCTTAATAGCCATCCAATGTTCCTCTAAATAATTGGATTGGAATCTACTGATAACACTCAACGAGAATGCTACATCAGGTCTAGTACATAATATAACATATATGATAGATTCAATTACAAATATGTATGGAACCCTAATCATGCAATTCTTCTTCTCTTGTGTCTCTGGACAGCAGGCCTTAGAAGGATATTTTCCATGAACTATAGAAATATAACCTTTTATGAAAGATATATGCTAAACCTCTTTATCACCTTGTCTATGTATATAGATTATGAACGACCAATAGCTTCCTTAATATATTTGTATAAACTCTTATACCTAAGATATAACTAGCTTTTTCTAGGTCTTTCATAGAGAATTATTTGGATAACTAAACTTTTATATTATATAGAAAAGATATATCATTTCTTATGAGTAGTATGTCATCTACATATAATACAAGGAAAATAATTGCAATCCCATTGGCTTTCTTGTAAATACAAGGTTCATCAACATTTTGAATGAAGCCAAAGTATTTAATTACTTCATTAAAATGGATGTTCTAGCTCCTAGATGCTTACTTCAATCCATAAATGGATCTATAAAGTTTGCATACTTTATTTTTATTAATGGATATGAAACCATTAGGTTATGTCATGTACACCTTCTCAAGCAGATTTTCATTTAGGAAAACTATCTTCACATCCATTTTTCATATCTCATGATCATAATGTGTAGCGATAACAAGTAAAATTCTAATGGATTTAAGCATAACTGCAGAAGAAAAAGTCTCATCATAATGAATTCCTTGCTTATGATGATAATATTTTGCTATTAAGTGAGCTTTATAAATAACAACGTTACCATCCATATCTATCTTCTTCTTAAAGACCCACTTGAACCCAATGGGTTTAATCCCCTCAGGTGGATCAATCAAAGTCCAAACTTAGTTTTCAGACATGGAATCCATTTTAGATTGCATGACCTTCAACCACAAGTCACATTCTAAACTCTTCAAAACTTCCTCATAGTCTAAAGGTTTATCATTCTTAACTAATAAGATATCCTTGTTTTCATGAATAAGGAATCCATACCTTTCAAGTATAGCTCTTACTCTAGTGGAGTGTCTGAGATCTTGTATTTCCATAAGAACTATTTCTACATCATTATGTAAAGTATCAGCAAGATCAATTGATTGATATGCTTTATCTTGTAATTATTAAACTTCATCAAATTTAATCCTACTCCCACTATCTCTTTTTAGAAGAAATTCTTTCTTTAAAAAGATAACATGTTTTGAGACAAACACCTTTTATTCTAAAGGATGATAAAAGTAGTATCCTATGGTTTTCCTAAGATAACCCATAAAATATCATTTATCATATTTAGCCTCTAGCTTATTTGACATTGTCCTCTTCATATAAGCAGGAAAACCTCATACCTTCATAGAAGAAAGCATAGGTTTCTTGTTAAACCATATCTTATATGAAGCAACATTAACTAATTTAGATGGAACTTTATTTAAAATATGTACAACAGTTTCTAATGTGTAACCCCAAAATGATTTAGGTAGGTCTACAAGGCTCATTATGGACTAAACTATCACACCCCTCTCACAATGCAACATGCTCCCATAGAATAATGAACAGTCTCTAAACAATTAGAAAATATTGATTATCCTACAAGGGATATAAAATTTTTTTTATTACATAACATTTATGAAGTAAGTCATAAGATCCAGATTTATACACATACTATTTACTGCCTTATGTGCATTTTTAGTTAAATAATATAGATACATATTTTTGTATATGCTACTAATCCAAGTCCTTACCATCAAAAGGAGTACTGCTAAGCTGGTGCCATGGGATCCATGTGCATCTAGCCATCTGCTAACTTGTGTCCATAAAATAACGAACGCTTAGTATAAAACTCAATGGTGCTATAATCATGAAACATGGTAAATATAAATCAATCACGTTTTTCATAATAGCTTTCATGACATTAATTAATTATAGTATAAGTTAATCTTAATCATAAGCATAGTTACTTCATAATACAACTAATCAAGAATAGGAATATTAAGCAACTCATACATATAATTATCCTTCATAATATAACTAATCTATAACATTATAAAATATTCATTGGAACTCTACCATGATACATCATCACCTGTATCCATTGAATCTATAACCTTTCATGTGTACTTATGATAAGTACAAGTTTCATAATATATATATACTATATTATTTTAACATATGCCAATATCTTTCATCATCATTGTTTTCATGACATAATTAAGTCATGTAAGTACTTTAGAGTGTCATACTTTAACTCTGTCTTATATTCCTATCATTAGCAATTCAAAGTATATTAAACAATATGAATCATTATCTCTATCTGTATATCACTGTAATTATTCTGCTCATAAATGTTATTTATGAGTACAGGCTTATACATCTGTAACTGAATTCTCTATAACATTATATCATAATCTCAGCAACATTAGAATGCTAAAAAATCATATATCATTTCATCAATATGATCATTGCTGCTTTTAAGCATGCGCTCGAATAACCATATATCATCTCCTCTATGGCATAATTATGCTCCGTGCATTAGCACTATAAACATCTGTTTCTCAAAGTATTTATATCATTATACATCATACTGTATTGTACTTTATTACTCTTTGAACATCTCAATATAAGTACAATTAAAGTGCATTCATCATTTCATCCACTATACTTTCATGATATATGAATGATAATGCATGTTTGAGAGAATGTATTCATGCTTTGCATTCTTCCTCTAATTTTCCTGTAACATGTCATTTTTTACTGTATGATTGTGTACAATCTCAATTCGTAACTAGGTCTCTCTAGGTACCTGTACTTAACTCCCAAAGGAGGCCAATATCATAAAACTGTAGGGTTCTATGAACCTCATCTCCTTGGGGAGAGCCATTGTAACTGTATGATTCCTTTAAGGAATCCATTAATAACTCTATGATCCAGTACGTTTCTTTTTCTAATCATTTCTCACATCACCCATTTTCCTCCTTCGTTTTTCCTCTATGTCATACCATGAATATGTACATAGATGATTCATGACATGATATGTATGTATTATGATATGATGCTATGATGAAAATATGTAAGCATCATGATAAATTATCATACACAATCCATCTCATACATTCAGTAACATTAAATATAATAAAGATCATTTCATAACATAAATTCATTAAAACCTTGCTTATTAACCCTAATTAATGGGTTGAGATATTATAATCCATCAACTATAAATCACTATTAACTATTCATTTCAAATCATGGCATATCATAGATAAAATACCATATTTAATATTACTATAAACTATAGAAATAGTAATTCATACATTACTATCTTATAACTATATATCATTGTGGTATAGTAACAATCTTTCATCATAAGCCACTATACATATTTCATATCTTTTAATCCTTTATAAAGAAAGAGAAAAAACATCATACAATATTTCTATCTCTCTTTGATCATTCATCCATTAAGCTCATTTGATAGATCATGATATCATAAAACATGATTTATATCCTTTAATAATTGTTCTCAATATATTAGCCATCATTCATCATTGTAACATAATAACATCATAAATGAAGAAGATAAGTATCATATAAATTCTCTATAGTCATGATACTTTAACTATCGACCTTATTGAATAGGTCATGATATCATACAATGTAAACTATACTCTTTGGCAATCATCTTTAATTGAACATTGGTCTTTCATGTTCATAGTGTAGTAAAATATCAAATAAAACATGTAACTACATGTTATTATCAAGGTAAGTTAATAACTTACCCGTCGATCCATTAAAAAGGAATCAACTAATAAATAGCACAAACCTATTTATGCGAGTCCATGGTATCCATAATGAAATAATGCTACCTTGTCCCTTTAGTAATGCCTGTGGCAACATTATTGTTCAAGTATTTAAGAATAAAATCTATAACACTATTAAGGCACTTAGTCATATTAAGATATCATACTTTTATTTCAAAGAATGAATCATATCATATGTAAAAGTCATATAGATATTTATGCATTTCATTCTATGTTATGCTCATATAGGTCAACTAAAGTCATTTATACTCTTTCCATATTTTTAGACATCATCTAGCATGCTTAATATAACATACAATCTCTAAACTTTAACAAGTGGCCCATTAATCATTCACATTATCCATGTAACTTAACACCTTCAAGCATTCACATCTATTTGTAATAGGAATCCATAATTTTACTTTAATTCATCTTGAACATATAAGCATGAATTCATCTTATAGTATTCTATATCTCACTTTTAGTGATTAAATCAGTATTTTGACCATTTCTTGTATATTAGTCAATATCGCTTACATGACTGTATATAAGTACTATTGGTTTCATTTTGATAATAATATACACCATTAATCTCATACATGCCTCAACTTACTCATATGTTCATGTTCAAGTACTCATATTAGTCATAATAACATGTAAAACATACATATATAACATCATTCAACTTTCATCTATAACGAAGCTTATCTTGCATTTAAGGCATAGTTACATACATAAATCAATGACCATATAAACAATATATAAAGTATGTAATTTAGTTGAATCTTAGGTATAACATTGAGTTCTCATATTTAACTGCCATTGTATTAAGTTCATATGCCTTAATGTTCATTATCTAGATAATCAAATCATTTAACCATAGGTACTATTCATATGGTCAATTGGTACTATGCATATGGTAAATTACTACTCTTATCAATACATTATGATACATACCTTTTTAATATCTCTTAATAAGTGTATAAGATTGTGCATTTAAGAATTTTAAGCAAGTTTGTATGATAAATCACTTAAAGACTTAAGTTAGCATGTATATTAGTTAAAACATATTCTGCCTTTTTAGACCTTTGCTCATTTTGTAAGACTTTTGGATAAGTAAATGACCTTAAAATTGAATAATTCTTAAACCATTAGAAACTAAACTCAAATATATTTCCAACGATATATTACACACCTCAAAACTTAACCAATAAGGCCTCCAAATGTTGTTGACAAAATCACTCAAAATAAGCCTTTTAAGTCTACACGAGTCATGTACAGCTTTTACACGAGTCGTGTAGAACTTGGACCTTACAAAAAATACATGTTTAGGATGCCCGTGAACTACACAAGTCATGGAGAGCTTTACACAACTCGTGTAAGACTCATCCTCCTCCAAAAACACCCATTTTTCATCATTTTTCAACACCCAAAGCACCCCCAAATGGTTCCTTAAGCTTCCTAACCTATTCCCATGATCAAAACACTTTAAATACACTCTCAAAACTTGCTGTAAACATCAATCTAACACAATCTAAAGTTTAATCATCCATTAATTACAATTCATCATAGATTTTACTTCATTCAAATCCATCAAAGCATGACCAACTTTAAAATGATTATAACACTCATGGACATGCAAGAATTCATTTTTCCATGAATCTTCAAGTATGACAAACCCTCTAAACACCTTTAAATATCATTTACTAACCTTAATCAACAACTAAGATGACCCATGAAAGAGATCCAAAATTAAGATTTAACTTAATTATTTTTACCCAGAATTTCATTTGATTATTCATAACACTAAATTCAGTAGCTTAACTTTCTCATTCTTTCTTTATTCAACTAAAGTCTTCCATTTATACACAATCAACTCCACAAAAATCAAGATCCCAAATCTCTAAACAAATCACCATGATTATTCAACAATAACCACAAGAAACAACTTAAAGGAAGAAGTATACATATAGTAAGGAAAGAAAAAAATAACACTCTTCAATTCATGCTTCCTTTTACCTGGATTTCAAAGCCTTGAAGATTGGGTTTCCAGGAGAGAATAAGAGAGTAGGAGAAAAGAATGATGCAATAAAGAGTCCAACAACTTTCAAGAGTTTAATTTGTACAACATCATAAGTATGATCTTAAATGGAGAAGATTTGTTTTAAAGAATAGAGGAAAGAAATGGTGAGAGCATGGAGGATGAAATATCTCGTAGGAGAAGAAGAACACTCCATTAAGGAAAAAAATTGGTCAACCCCAAGATTAATTGTAATCTACTAGCTTATTATCTTCTCTACTAACCATATCCCAAAATTTAAATAATATTAAAACTAATATATTTAATATAATAATACTCCTCTAATAATTATAAAATACATTAATACATAATATATACATATATATCTATATATATATATATACTCACATACACACATACATGTGTAATCACGTATATTCATTTAAATCAATGAAACCATTCATCATATTTAATCATTTTCCATGAACATGAACTAATATAAACTTGCAACAATTTAAGTCCTCTTTAAACAAGATAAGGCTCAGGTTTTGGACTTATGCTAAGAAGGGTCCAATCATATCATGACATTTAGCAAATCCATAATTTGTCCTTATACTATTTTATTTCCTATCCTCCATAACTATATTGCATCATTATTTTATATCATACTTACATAAGGAATGCACTTACCATTCATCAATATAACATGGACATAAGTCATACATAATATAATTTCCAACTGTAACCTTAATTTGTCCATGTATTACCATTTATATCGTAGCTTACAAATTTTACATACCACTGCTTCTAACTTTATTTTAATTTATATTTACTCACTTGAAATCATACTTATCATATAATCATACTAAATACACTTCATATGATATTTGAAGCTTATTTTCATCACCTTAATTATCTTTTCATCAACTCTTCTTTCTCATATGAACTTTCTTCATCTTTATATCACTTTGTAATACATTTCTTATAGTAGGGTAAATGAGGATGTTACATGAACCATATCTAATAGAGTTTAATTCCCCTTATCATGTCATGTTATGGTTGTACCACACCTTTCAGTTCAAGGTTACATTATCTTTATGTTGTATAGCCATACAATAACTATGTATGGGTGTACCATTCACCTAACACATAATTCCTCAAGTTTAATTTTAGTTTTATTGGTTCATAATAGCTAGTGGTATGGTTATACCATCCTTGGTACGAGTATATTATCACTTACTAAAAATTGATTCAAATATTATCTTGATTATGTTATGTTAGGTAGTAAGTAGTCATATAATGGTACCTTCTTATATATAATTATACCATATTTTCTCTTTGCTTGTATGACTTCACATACAATTGTATACTTCTTCCAAACTGGGTTATTTCGTAAACTATTAAAATAGTATGTAACAACTTTTATTATATTAAATACATTAGTAACAAATCTTTGAAGAGAGAGAAGAGCATTTATTATTTGAGAATGTTTCTTACAAGTAACTTCATTCTTGCTAATTGATTATTAATCTTTCTTATTCTTGAACATTTAAGCTCTCATTTATTCTTGTCATTTATTACTTTTAATTGTAGGTTGGTAAGATCTGTAAATTAGGGATTTATCATTGTAGTTTAAGAGATTTTTTATGAGAATACTATCCTTTATAAAGGTTTAAGTGTAAGCATTGAAAATACTAAACTTGTTACTAGAATTATGAATTTTAGATTGTAATCTTGCAAAAAATTAGTGAAAACCTAAGTATTTGCTTAGGTAAGTGGATGTATGAAGGTTTATACCAAACCAATATAAATTATATTGTCATTTATAAAATTTTAATATGGTTTAATTAGTCATCCATTGATTAAACTTTTGAAGAAAGGTAACTTCCAATAAAGTATCCAAGTTAAAAAGGCTTTGAATCAATTAAAACTTGTTAGAATACATGCTCTTATTCTTCTATTACCTGACTTTACCAAGCAATTTTCTATGGGAATTGATGGTTCTCATACTAGACTTAATGTTATTCTTATGCAAGAGGGCCAACCCTTAGTATTTTTCAATCAAACTTTAGATCCTCGACATTAAGGACTCTCTATTTATGAAAAGGAATTATTACCCATCATTTTCATAGTGACTATATAGCATTATTACTTAAAGTACTCATATTTTATCATCAAGATCAATCATGATAGTATTAAATACGTATTGCAAAAATGTTTACATTTGTATGTACAACAAAAAGGTATTAGAAAATTAATAAATCTTTATTACAACATTATATATAAAAAAGGCATAGAGAATAAAATGGTTGATGCCTTATCTCACCATGCCTATACCACTTCGAGAGTTATTTTGGCTTTGACTTCCCACCAGATTCCTGCTCGAATTAGGGATCTTCAATCTAATTATTCATCCAATTCTTAAGGCACTTCTCTTATTCCTATCTTATTAGTTATTGTTGCTTTTACCCCAACTATTTAGCTATGTTCATGAAATTCTTAAGTTCCATCATCACTTTTATATTAGTAACACCAACCCTCTTCGACTCTTCTAAATCAAAATCCAAGGGTAAAAGGAAAGCCACTCCTTTTTGACAATTACGTTGAGATTACTCCTCCACCTGTTCCTCATGATTTTACAATCATAAATCATCATGGAAAGATTTCATGTAAGAAAATTCTTTCTTGTTATTTTATTTGTCATAATACTATTAAGAAAATAGGTATTTAAGATGAAGTTTTAAGGTATATGAAATATGTAGGTTGAAAAACCTTAACTTTTCTTGAGAATCAATTTACACAGTTTGTGATTATCAAGTTTTTATGTACCTCTAAATTAAAAACCACAAGTTCCAATTTATATTCTTGCTCTTTTTAGTTGTTTAAAAGGGAATTCTCTATCACTAGAGTTCAATTTGATGAAATTTGAAAATTTCATCAAGATATTTTGGACTTATCTAAAAGTAATTCTTTTAATAAGAATGCCTTTTGGAAAGACATAACTTTAGGCATTTTGTTTAGAGCCTCTCGACTTAAATCTTATTTGAAATCTCCAACCTTATTTTATTATCATTAATTATGTTTTATTTAGTAGAACTAAGAGTAATGATATGATCATTAACCCTAATTTTATTATTTTTATATTTTATGATCATTGATTCTCATATTCAAATCAATTGTTAACTATAAGAGCAGTTTATGGAAATTGGTGATGTAAATTATTCAGGTCATTATATCTTGTACAACCCTCATGTTTTACACATCATTACAATTCTTAATTCTTGTCCATCTAAGCCTCTTTCTTTGGAACCTTTATGTATCAATCTTCATCTTGCCTTCACTAACCATGCTTTTATTCTTGAGCATAATTATATTGGGGAGTATTATCCTCATCTTGAGTATATTAAGCATCATTTTAAGTATATCATCATATATGGCCTTCTTAATGACACCATTACTTTGTATAGTTATCATGTCATGAATATTTCTAAGTCTATAAATGTCCATATTCCATTTGATATGAAATATTCTGAAGGTGAGGTTGTTAGTCTTCATCCTCTAATTGATTCCTTAAGAGATGTTGCTTATCGTGAGGCATCCCTTTGTTGTAAGTAATAGTATGGTAATGATGTTAGCACTTCCAAACCTTCCCCCTCTAAGTTTGCTCCTATTAGTCTTATGGACTTCTTGTTTCAGTAGTTTATTGTACTTAATACCTAGCTAAATGGCTTTGATCAGAGGTTTACTATCTAGGGATGCAAGAGAGTTGAGTCGAGCGAAGCTGAGCTTTGCCTTGTTCAAGTTTGGCTTATTTATAATTGAGCCAAACTTGAGCCAAGCTTTCTAAAATTTTTGATGTATCATGAGCTTAAACAAGCTTAATCAAGCATTAAATAAGTCTAATAAATATATATTATAATATAAATTATTTACTTTTTTATTTAAAAAATAAAAATATTATTAATAAAAGTATTATATTTCATAAATATTTATTATTTTACATCAATAATTAAATTTAAAATATTTTTATACATTTATATGATTATAATTAATATATTATATATCTAAAATTAAATTTTTATGCATAACTTAATAAGTTAGTTGACGAGCTTCTTATCAAGTTGGCTCATAAGCTTAAACAAGTTGAGTATTGTCTAGCTTGAGCTTGACTCGTTTATTAAACTAGCTTGAACAAGTTTTTATTGAATCGAATTCTGAGTAGCTCATGAATGACTTGGCTTGTTTGCACCCTTATTACTACCATTAATACTCAACTTGATGACTTTGATTAAAGACTTTTTTAGCATTCTCAAGAATCTCATAAGTTTTATTTTGGTTCTTGTACTTCTCTTTAGTAGCTTCAAGATCATTTTGATCAACATTTTCCACCTCATTCTGACTTGTAGTTTGGTCATCATTTATGATTTGTTCATCTCTTCCTTTATATTTTGCATGCTTTAATTACTTTTGATGTTACTAAAGAAGGAGATATCATATTATGAGGATTGTGCTTTATCTTTTTACTATATTTTAGTGGTTATAAGCATAAATTTTGAGCTTGTTTAATGATTGATGATAATGATGCTAATATGCAATATGTTTATGATGTCAGTGATGATTATGAAATCTATGGGATGTTGTTTCATAATTATAATTATGTTAAATGATTGAGTGATCTTGATTCTTGTATCCCATATAATTTAATGATTTGGTGATATGCATATGTTAAGGGTGAGATGGTTTATCAACATGAAAAAGAGGGAAGGTTGTTTGGTTATATTACTCCTATAAAGTCTATTTTTGATGTTAATAAACTATATTACTTTGAGTTATTTATTCTGATTCATGAATGATTAAATGTATGCATTTTTTGGCTTAATTTTTAAGTCATTTTATTTATAATATTACAACACCTAATGGTATGGTTGTACCATGCATTGTTAAAATGATTGTAACTTATAGACATTTTAAGTAAAGGGACAAAAGGTATTCATATGACTATACCACTCTACTATACGACCATACCACTTTAGTTTGATTACCCATTTAGGCTTGTGTACGGTTATACACCTTCAACAAACTTCTTTTGTAATAATAACTTAAATGGGTATGTAATGGAAAAATTAGCATTAAATGCTAGAGTAATAGACACTTGAGCAAGGATAAGGATATTTATTGTTATGGTTTGACTTTAATAAGTAGTTGTTTATCTTGCTCAATTAATTGTTCATATCTCATTT
Source organism: Dalechampia spathulata (assembly GCA_948192965.1). NCBI lineage: Eukaryota > Viridiplantae > Streptophyta > Magnoliopsida > Malpighiales > Euphorbiaceae > Dalechampia > Dalechampia spathulata. The sequence goes on along the minus strand of CANYBF011774204.1, from coordinate 4,824 downwards.
TCTACTTTTATTCAAGTTCTTAATTGTATTCTTGATTTTAAATTTATTAAGTATTTAATGAGAATTTATATTTTAGGAAAATCATTATAATATTAAGAGACTCTTATAAGATTGATTCTTCTTATAAAGTTTAGAGTGTTATCTTTGAAAATACTACGATTTTATTTAGTTTTATGAATATAAAGTTGTGTTCTTTGTTGAGGAATAACTAAGTGATTGTTTAGAAAAGTGGATGTAAAAAGTGATTATTGAACCATTATAAATTTATGTTACCTTTAGGACTTTAAAATCATTTAGATGTTTGGTTATAGAGTTACACTAGTGGAGCATTGCCTACCATCCTTAAATAGATTATCAAACTAAATGTTTAAATCAATATCTTGAGAACTTGCATGACACATCATAAACCCAAACAATGGTTTTCCTAGTTACATTTAGCAAAATGATGGTATATAATACTACATTTCATAATAACTTAAAGATATGCGTATTTAGAGCTCTTTATAGTTATGACCCTCCATTATTTCATGATTTATCCTTTATTTAACCTTTGGTATACTTTATAGAATTTGTCCTTCATAATAGACATCATTTTAATCAACTTCTTCAATACTAGTTATTATAGGCCTAAAATTAGATGAAGCAACATGTTGATCGAAATTGCATCAATTGATAGTAGAGTATATTTGAAGCTCCAACCTTATAAACAAACCAATCTTACTTTGAGGAAATGTTTAAAGTTTGTTGCCTAATTCTATGGTCTTTTCAAGAGAAAGTTGGCTCTATTGCCTACAATCTTAATCTTCCTTCTTTTACTACTACACATTATGTCTTTCATGTTTCCTTGCTTAAAGAAGAGAGTTTGTGATATTGTTGTAATTTCCTACTCTTCCTTTGATGGGTTTACAAGATAATTCCAGGTTTAATCTAAAGCTATCCTTAATTCAAGCATTAACATTACGTTGTTCCACAAGTGTTAATTCAATTGTTAAATATGACCTCCTTGGATAGTACCTGAGAGGACGTTTCTATGATTGAATCCTAGTTTCTTCGCTTCCTCGAGAACAAGGAAATTTTCAAAGGTACCGATATTATTATGGATTGTGGTAATTTGACTACTTCATATTTAATTGCTCAGTTATGTTATGAATTATAGTAATTAGGTTTTTGGTTAACTATATGTTGATTATAAGACACATAGATTATGATGGATATATTTGTATAAATAGAAAACATCATTTATTACATGGAATCAATCAATTAATAAAAAAAATAAGTTACACCATTTTAGCTAATTCTAGCATATCATCTTTCTTTCCATTGAATGCTCACTTCTATGTTTTCCTTTCTCTTTTACGGTTCATTCTTTTGCCTTTCCATTTATCTTTCTATTGTGATTCTATAAGGGTCATAACAATTCATTCCATCCTAACAACATAATTTCATATGAATATATAGATTAAAAAATCAACAAATACTTATTTTTTATATCTTGTTCCTTCACTTTAAACCTACAAGCTACATTTAATTAGACAATTTTTGTGTGAGACCTCATGTAATTTTATTAATAAACAAAATATATTATTAATATTTAATTCTTAATTATTATTTAACAAAAGAAATCAAACTATATTTTTTTGAATCATCCAACAAATGGAAATTAAGATATTTTTCTTTTCTAAACTGTCTTTATTAATTAGATACATGTAATTAAAATATTAAAATTATATTAACGAATGAAGATGTCATTAACATTTAGTTTTATATTGTGACCTAAAATAAAATAAATTTATCATTTTAAAATATTTTAAAAAAGAAATTACAAGTATGAGATATTTATTAATTATAAATTAACTTAGGAAAGTAAGGTCAATAAATAAAAATATTTTGAATTTATAAACAATAATTTAATGGACGTCTCAAAATTTCTATTATATTTTAATAAATAATAGAATGAGCTGATCGTGTTGACTTGACATACATTAAAAAAGGTGAGGTTGAGCAACTTGAAAAGGAAAGGCCTTGAATGTATTATTTTAGTTAAGTAGAATCGGCTTTGCTTGAAAATGAAACTACTACTATTTCATAGATTTGTTCAACTACCACCGGCCATTTCAATTATCCCAAGAGAAATGTCCAACGCTGGACTACTACTCAACCACAACCACAACTACACCTGCATTATTAATTTCCAGTTTGGTGGGGAAAGTTGGCTAACCCATTAGGCCTGGTAGAGCGAGCCATTTGTGGCTTAACGAATCGGGACCAGACTCTCCTTCCTTCGAAGTCTTTTCACGTCTCCATACCCACCATTTGTTATATCCTTCCGTTGAGTGAATCTGTAAAAGCCTATCCAGGTTGGTACTCACTGTAATCATTTGATCGAGCATGTTTGGGGGTATTTTTTCAGTGGAATAGAGTTGGGTTTCCCAAGTTATAAGGCAGACAGGAGTCATTGCATTGTCAATTTTGAACAGCTTCGACGACGTTATGTTTACTATAGAATAGCCAACAATAATTCAAGTGTTGAACAAACAAAAGGAAATTATGATTTTTTTATTTGAAACCATATAAAAGGAATCTCAACAAAGACAGTTGAACAATGAGAAAAGATGATAACTGCAATCTTCTTTTTATCTTTGCTCTTCCAATTTGACAGCACTCATGTTATCATTTGATCATTTTTCTATTTAAAAGCCATATGATTAATTACATAAAATAATTGAGAATTATTATCGTAAATAATACGAAGTTCGCCCTGGCTGTCGTTGTCTAAAACGACACCATTGGAGAAGCGAACATGAAAGTGGGTTTGCTTTCGTGAAAAATTAAAGATGACGATCATTTAAAATTTGTTAAGGATAAGAAAGACAATGACATGATTTTTATCCATTTTTCTCTTTAATTAAATTGTGAATTAGAGGTTTATTTTATGCCTCTTTGGACCCATTAGACTGTTGCCATCAAACTCATTGCTTACGCCATAAGATTCTTCTTTCCTTTGAATTATTATTATTATTATTATTTTTAATTATTCTTTATTAAATTTGAATTATTGTGATTACGTATTTGTCACCTAATACTTATTGAGTTGAATTAATGAGAATATATTATTATGAAGTCTTTTCATTTATAGTAATATAATTGTAAGGTTTGTTTGACAAAAATCAATGATTTTTCTACATTTCATAATATATAATAAAGATTAGATGTGAAAATGAAAACTACCATAATTTCTTAATCATAAAATTCTTAGATTCATGCAAGTTTAATACTAAAACCACGTAGCATTTCGGAAAAAAGCCCACGCCCACGCCCACTCCTAATTGGGTCAATACATATCAAATTTACAAAATTTATTAATTTTATGGTAAATACTTCCACCATTCTAAATTAATTACTCAACTTTTCCTTTTTAATTATCTTAATATATTAAATTTCTATTATATCATTTCTTACATTATTTTAAAAACTAAAAATATAATTAATTATAAAATATTTTTTCTTTCGGTATAACAGAAATAATATATTTAAATTATTTTTAAATAAAATAATTAATATTTTCTTAATTTTGATGAAATTAAAAATAAACCTATTAATTTAAGACAAATGGAGTATTAAATTTACATTTCAAAACTTTTCTTATTAATAAAAAAAATTTTACTTAAAAAAAGAAAATTCAAAATTAAATTTTTTAATCAATCATCATAATTATTATTGTCATCACAGTTATTATCATCATTATTATTGATTACTAAAATCTAATTAAATAATTATAATAAAAAATAGAAAAATAAAATGAAATAAATAATAAACCTCAATCAAAACATTCAAAATTATAAAAAAATTGTTAATAAATAATATATTTTTAATTTTAAAAATTTATTATTTATTTTGACTTTTTTACTGTTTAACATTTTGAAAAAAATTAATACTGTAGAATTTGATAAATATACATATCTACCATATATATCAACCATAGATGTGATATATATTTAGGGCAATTTCTCAATTTAGTGTAAATTTTTTTAAAAAATCTTGATTTGATGTGAAAAGGAAAAAAATTCCCAGTTTGGTATGAAATCCTAGTTGGCCGCCGGTTTCACTAGCGGCCAGATGACGTGGCAACAAAACGATGACGTGGTGATGATGTGTCAAAGTTGACCGCCGGTTATAATGACGGCCAAGTTTCTTTGATGACATGGCGATGACGTGGTATAAAACTAAAGTTGGCCGCCGGTTATAATGGCGGCCAAGTTTCTTTGACATGGCGATGACGTGACATAACATTAAATAATAATTAAATAATAATTAAATAGTATAATATAATGATTAAATAATAATTAATTATATTGAATAATAATAATTGAATAAAATTTAAAAAAGTAATTATTATTAGTATTATGATTATTAAATTGCATAACACTAATTATTTATAATATTAATAATAAGTAATAGTAGTAATATTATAATTATTTTTCATTCATAATAATAATTTACTATTATTATAATATTATTACTAATTATTATTATTATATTAATAGTATTCTATATAATATTAAAATATAATATTATATAAATCACAATATAATAATAATAATAATAATTATTAATATTATTATAATTATTTTTCATTCATAATAATTGTACTATTATTATAATATTATTAATAATAATTATTATTATATTAATAGTATTCCATATAATATTAAAATATAATATTATATAAATCACAATATAATAATAATAATAATTAATATTATTATAATTATTTTTCATTCATAATAATAATTGTACTATTATTATAATATTATTAATAATTAT
>CANYBF011773990.1:0-19043 GCA_948192965.1 Dalechampia spathulata | reverse complement strand
AACTTCATTTAACATTAATTAGAATTAAATTTCTTAAATCATACTTAAACTTAACCATTTAATTCATAGTTCTTAAGTCATATTCACTTAAAATGATATTAAGCCTTAAATCATCAAATTAACTTATCTTAAGCCTTACTTCCACACTTTCTTTGCTATTAATCTTTTGTTTTAAGTAAATCATCTTTTAAACTATGTTTTAAACTTACCAACCATTAAAATTTTGCTTGAATATTTCGGCCAAGGTGAAGAACTCAACACAAACACACCCATACAATCACAACCCACTTTATTTCATGTCCTTTACAAGCCTAACTCATCTAACCATCAAAACATCAAACAAAATCCATCAAAAATACTTCAAAAGTTTCTACTAAAACTCAAATCATACCAAAAATTCATAAATCAAGTGGATCCAACACTAAATCATACGTACCAAGCTCACCTTTAAACCCAACAACTCAAATCTCAACTTAAAGTTGATATCCTTTGTATTTTGCTATGGATCTAATAGATCTCCACTTCTTTGACCTCTTTAAAGTTGCTACCCACCTTAAAATAACATGCATGTACTCAAAAGAGTTAGATCTAAATATAAAAGAAGTCAAGCTTAAAGAAAAGGTTACAGTTTGTAAGAAAATCCATGATTCTTTATGGTTTGGGTTTTATACTTGAAGATCCATTAAAGAAAGGTTTTGGACAACAAGAAAAAGAGGGAAAACAAGAATTATTTTGGCCTTACCTTGACATGCACTCAAGTATCTTGCTGGAAGTTGAAAAAAATCAAACCAAAAGAAAGAAAGAGTCATGCAAACTTTGGTCTTCTTAATGAAATAACTTCGGTTTCTTCTAAAACAAATTAAAATGGAGTGGTTTCAACTAGAATTATATCTTTTCAAATCACACTTGCTTAGAACTTGAAGAATAAGAAGAGAATTAGAAGATTAAGGTACTGCCTTTTGATGTTTGGATGATGAAAGTTGAAGAACAAGATGAACATAAGAGAGAAATGGAGAGGATTGCATGCATTTGTTTCAGCCAAATGAATTTTGGAGGATAAAGAAATGGAATTTTAGTCAAAATGGAGATGAAATTCGGATGGAATTAGTTCCATTTGGAAAAAATCCCATATTAGTCCCTAAACTCCTCCAAAATTGTAGTTTAGCCCCTACAAGTATTTGTATACCTAAATCCACCAATCTAAGCCCTTAATTTCATGTTATACCCTCTTTTTACACTCTAATACACTATATTTTAATCATACATACCATCGACTAATTTTCCCAATCAAATAAAATATGATTTCTTAACCTTCTCTCTCCATTCACTAACACTAAAATTCAAACTACTTTTTCTATTTACTATACATTTTTACAATTACCAATCCCACTTCCATTTAAATATACTATTTCAAAATATATTCTTATATATTCTATTTTCATTTATATTTATCTATTTATCATCTTACATCACACTAATTATCTTATTAACTTAATTATGATATCATCTTTATCATTTATGACATCATAATTAAAAATACTACTTATACATTTCTAATATTTAAAATTTTATTATATATTCTTACAAATACATTATTAATTCATAATTATTTATTCTCTAAAAAAATCATCACTAATTTCACTCGCTTACATCATGCTTACATCATACTTACATCATAATCACCTAATTATGATATCATAATTAATTTTCATTTTAAATTTTCTAAAATTTGTATATAACAAATTCATGTTAATAAAAACATCTTGAACATACTTAATTAATCATATCAAGTGTTTTCATCATCAAAAACATCAATTTATCACCGTTCAGAGGTCGTTTCAGTGATTTTCATCAAAATTTTCAATTTCATCATTAGAGCTATAAACTTTAATCTTATCATATGCTTATCATCATAATCATAATTTCACATCATTTTCACACTAATAACATATAAAACATAGCATTTCAAACAATTTCATGAATGCAAGGTGTGTGCTTATTTCAGGATGTGACAGACAATTTCAACTATTTTGCAATTTCATCAAACATAATAAGAAGAGCCTCTGATTATGACATGCTTAACACTTTCATGCACATTTTTTACTGTCATATTTATGATAACTTATCTTGCACTATGAGATTTAATATATGAGCATAACATCTTACATGAAACAACTTTCCAAAAAGTGCAAGTTAATTCTTATAAGAAAGGTTATCTTTAAGCATTTGAATAGTAGAATCATTATAAGCAGCAACATATCATAAATATTAACCCCTAAATATGGCAGTGGAACATCATAAAAACTAAGAGTGCACTTTTGTAAATTCCAGTTAGAGTCCATAAAATGACAAGTTACAACCATATATGAAATCATTTAGTTACTAGACATCTATAAATCTATAGTCGCACCTACTCTATCAACACTCTTAAGTAATTTAAAAATCTTCTTTTTCTTTAACTCATAACTTGGCATACAATCATTCTTTATAGTTGCATGACTAACCTTTTAAAAATGTGGAGTTGTGATCCTCATCAATAAATTGAATATTTCATACTTTGTAAAAAGAAATGGTAACTCATGAACCATAATCATGTGTACTATAATCTCCCTTATTCTACCTTAATCATATTTGAAATTTTGCATCGTATTTTCAACTTTTGATTTTGTTATAGTCATACTAATAGTGATTTCTTTTTGCCCCTTCAATTATAATGTCCTCCTATGACAATACTTCAAATGTCTAAGAAACTAAGAAGTTGAACCAGTTTTATCAGTTGAGCCAATTTTGTTGATGGTGAGTTAATGCTTGCAATGAATGCATTCTCCTTTTTTTAAGCCATCAGGAAAAGTAATTTCTTTAAATTTAGACCATACTTTAGATGTCTGCTTCCTTTTCTTTGAAAATGGATTTTCTTCTTCATTCTCTTTTACATCTTCTTTATCTGAATTTTTAATATTTTTAGCATCCTTAGTATTACCATCATCCATTGTTTCATTCATGGGTGGGCTTGTATAAGAATCTTCTATAGACTGAAAATTAGAAGCCTCATTTAAATTTGATATTCTGCAATTATATAAAAATAAAATAAGTTTAAAATTAAACTTAATAAAAATCAAAGAATAGCAATTGAAACAATTAGAATAGCCTACTTAGCATTTGAAGTAATACTTGACATTCATGCATTATAGTAGTGAACATGTATATAAAGCATAATTATAAATATGAAAAGATAATGATGAGTCCATAAGGTATAAATAAATTCTAACTAAATGCCTTTGAACTGAATTAAAGTTTATAAAAATAGTAAATAACTAAATTGGGTTGTCTACCGTGAGGTGGTAATGGCAAGGAAGGAATACATGTGTTAGATAACTACCATACACCCTACATAGCTCACAAAATATAAGATCCCATGAAAAAGAAAAAGTGAAAATGCTAATAAAGAATTCAGCCACTTTATAACAACTATAATGAACCTAACAAGAAAGAATTTAGCCATTTTAGTTCTGTAATTATTTTATTTAAAATAGTAATAGATTGTAGAAGTCTATTTAACTTAGCTTAATTAAATTTGGTATAATCATATTTGAAAAAATACTAAAATTTTAAGCCTAATCAGTTATATATCTTTAGCATATCCATAAGTTAATTGCATGGTTTAAAGAGCATACCAATAACCCAAAAGAGATGTCATAACATCCCCATGCACATTTCAATGTATGCTTGCAATCTAATCAGTGATAACTGCAGTTAACAACTCTAACCAGAATTTGAAATTTCATTCTAAAATATAATCATTTAATTATATGGGTAGTAACAACCATCTTGTGACTCACTTTTATTATTTTCTTGTAGGCAAATCAAGTTGCAGCCTCATATTAGAAGCTCATTCAATGGTGACTTCTATCTTTGGGTGATATCAAGCTATCCTTGGGTGAGGCAATGCCTAATGACCAAAAGTGAAAAAGAAAATCCTACAATTGACTTCTATTAAGTTTTTTATTTGAAGAAAGCAAGCATGACCTTTTACCATGTCTCAATTCTCATCTTCTGCCTTTCTACTTGATTAAAAGCAAGTTACTATTAATGTGTTTTCTTTTCTTGTCTTACTTTTTATATTGAATATCTTTAAAAGTTACAATAATAAAATCAGAATGGAGATCTCAATGATTGAAAGAACAAGAAACAAGATAAAATCAAAATAAATCTAGTTGATATTTTAGCAACCTAAATTAAATTTGATCTAATTTACTTTTGAACCCTAATAACTAATAGAAGTTGAAGAAATCGAGCCAAATTAATAACCCAAATAGCTAATAGAACATGCAATTTAGGAAAAAAAAATAAAAACTTACAGTAATCCAGCCTCTATGCCTCCAACCATCATGAAAAATCTAGCCACTTCACCATCGCTTGTTACCATAATCTAGCCTTTACATCTCTGACCATCTTATTTTCAAAGATCCAGCCTTTACCCTTGCATTTTGTTTGGTTTGTTAATGGTTGGGAAATTGTTTTCGTGAGGGAAATGAATTTCATGATTAGGGTTTTACAATTATTTTCCATATAACATCTAAAACGATGTCATTTTGGTTTTTCAATTTTTAAAACTATGATTTCTACTTTAATTATTTTTATTTATTTTTTTATAATATATTATAATATTCATGGTTTTAGATGTTTCTTCAAAAATAATATATGTTAGACTTTAATTTTACACTTATTAATTTTTTAACATAATAATTCAATTATATTATTATTATATTATAAACTATTTATTTAATTTTTAATAAATAACTAATATTCTAAAATTTTTAATTTTTCAAATTAAATAAAATGATAATAAGTTTTATGAAAATTAATAAAATTATTTATTGATAAAGAATAAGTTAAAATACTTTTTATAAAATTTCAAATTATTGTTAAGTAAATAAATAAATTATTTGAAAAATAGAAAGAAGATTGATATTATAGGATAATAAGAATAATTAATATATAAATTTCTTAAAATATCTAATTATTTATAGTATAACTATGGAAAAATATATTTTAATTTATAATATCTTTAATTAATTTAGAATAATATTGATTAATTTTATTTAGTAAAAATACAAAAGTAGAGAAATAATTTTTTAAATATAATTCTTATATATTCACTTCAATCATTCCTAATTTATTGAATCATATTATTCTCTTATCATGAATTATTGCTAGTTTTACAAAATGAGTACATCCATTATCTAACTTATAAACATTATTTGTATTGAAATTTTTGTAATGTAAATAATTTATTTATTTTAATACTATTAAATCTAATATATCACTTGAATCTTATGATTTTAAGGGCTATATAAATATATCTTATCTATATTAATTGTATTTTATTTAAAATTAAAAATAAATATTTTATATAACATTAATTAGTAAATTATTTATAGATATAATAATAAAAACTAATTTTTGATATAAGTAATATATTATTAATTACTGTATACATATACTTCTATAATTCACATACTTATATAAATAAATTATTAATATTATATAATAAAATGAATTATATAAAAATAAGAAAATAAATGAGCTAGCTTACAACTTATAAAAGAGTTAGCTCATGAGCTTATAAACAAGCCCTTTGGAGCTCATAAACGAGCCTGTTTACGAGCTCATAAACGAGCTAGCTTACAAGCTTATAAACCATAAAGGGTGGAGGTTTTCCCACCAAGAGTATAATAGATATTTTATATTTTTATTTAATTTATGTATTTTTGGGGTGTGATGGCTCAAACACTTTACCTAACTATGCTCCTAATACTCTTTGACGGAGTGACTAGTTAGCCTTATATGATGTCCGGGGGACTAGGCGTGATAGCCAACACTCGCTAAGCTTGTCTTTAATGTAGGATATTTCCTTCTGCCTACACATGGAGTGAGATTATCAAATCATTATATCTATCATATTCATTAATTAAACAAGTAGATAGATTATTCAATAATTATGCCTTATTCTTACTTCTATGTGTCTTTTCTCTTGTATGATGCATGTGTTATCCGAAGAGCTCCTCGAACTCTTCTAATTGAGACAATAATGCTAGGGAAATTCATATATGAAGCCAGGTTTGATCATGAATGGATTATCCATGAGGATTGGAAGGTTGGCTTGTTTAAAATGAGTCTTACATGAGTGCCACATGGGTCCTGTCAAATGCTAAGATTTATACCTATGACACTTGGTATTAGAGCTTAGACTGAGATAGTCTAGGTGGATCTTATGGGCATATGATAAAAACATACTAGGAGATTACATATTGAGGTGCTCCAATGATATATTGAGAAAGTTGATAAAATTTTGGTTAAGATGGTGTATAGAGGAGCTACACAATTGTGTGACTTTGAGATTGTATAATTATGATACTATATAATTGAGAATCATTAAGACAGTTTTAAGATAGGACATGTATAGGACTATCTCATTCAAATTGTTTGAGCTATTTCAAGATTGTATTAGTATGGAACTATATAATGAAAGAATAGCTTAAAAGATTTGATAGTACTATCTATAGAATCAATGTATGTACCTTGTTAGTACTATTTTCCATATACCTTCATAGTCAAGTATGCTTAATATGGAGTAAGTTATCAAATTAACGACCTCCTAAGAAATTCGTAGGGAACATATGAATTTCTTCCATGTTGGGAAGGTGTTAGCATTGTACTATAGAGGTAGTCATCAAATTGATATGCTATTGATACGTATGATATAACCTAATGGGTTACATGAGAATGTTGATACTCACGCTTGTGCTGAGATGCTTCGTAGATAAATTAATAAATTTCAGACTATGTTAAGTGAAACATATGTGGGAAATATTCCTTGAAATTCTTAAGAATGGAACTATATCATGGAGTAAGTGGACATTAAGGCACTTATGAATTGATTGGATTATGAAATCTCAAGTTAGCATGCATTGAGGTGCTAGTAGATTGAATGGGAATGCTCGAGATGGTGGTAGGTTAAGCAAATATACTGATAAGGTATTTATCCAAAGTGGAATTGCTCAAGTTATGATAAATTAAGTGGGTTGTTTGCAAAATATGTGAAGTTACTTTACAATGGTAGAGTAAATTATTTATCAAATGTATGAATTACTCTACAATGGTAGAGCAATGACGTTGCTCAAGTTGTGGTAATTGATTTATGGGAAAATTGATGAGCATACAAAAGTAACAATAGAAATTTATTATTATTATTATAACAATCCAATGTTTATGGGATGAGTTTATTTATTATTATATTTATTATGATTATTTGTTATGGATTACCATAATTGATTTCTTATTAGTTATATTTAAATTATAATGAGATAATTTAATTTTATTCATAGTATTCTTATTATTAGACATCATTGAGTTTTATACTCGGCGTTTATCATTTAATGAACGTAGGTCAAAGTAGCTCAAGGAGATTATCATATCAATAAAGCATCAGATAATCAGGATACTCGAGTTACGTATAACCCTTGGAATGCAATTTTGTTAATATGACATATTCCTAGCAGATAATTTTGCTAACATAACAATTTTTATATAATTATGGGCAATAAAATATTTTATGCTTGTAAATTTAGCAGAGATGCTATTAATATCTAATGTGTGGCTTATATAAGTAATATAGATAATGTTTATATATAAAAAGTTTAAAGATAGCATGCCATATTTATCGCATGAATATTTAAACGATAAATGTTACTGAAGCCATAGGTTATTAATTAAATAGTCATGAAAATAGATTAGATATATTACATAAAAAAATTAATTAAAATTTTACAGATCCTTAGTAGAGTGATTTGTAAATTTTAAATATACGATTTTTATTAATCATGCTACGGGAGCATGTTTTCACAAGTCGGGTGTGACAAGACATCTTATAGTAAGTGGACACCATTCAACCTATATTTGATTTAAAGATAGTGATATTGCAGGAACTCTTGGTAGAGTTTGTTTTATGACTAATAAGGCCATTCCATCCTAGGAATAGGAGAGAACATCATCGGGTTACCTCAACTCCTATCGAATTTACTAACAGAAAGATAATGAGACTATAGGTGATAGGATTTATTGAACGCTTGTTAGTGATAAGATAAACATCAGACTTCTTCAATGGGAGAGTCAATGTGATCATTGTGGTAGTTAATTAACTTCTTCAGTGGCTTAGTTTTATTTCAGTGTTTTGATATTGTTAGTAAGAGACTTAACGATGCATTTTTAGATTGGTGATGGGACATTAGGTTAGTTCCTTTGAGAATCTTTGGCTTTTGTGATAATAAGTTCTGAAGCTTATCTAACGCAGACTCATTGCAATAGTCGTGACTCAGATTTGAGGTATGCAATCCAATTTAGGAGTGTTATGGCAAGAAGTTTGATTAAGGAATTCAAAGGTAAAATTGCACTGTTGTTAAAGTTATTTCTATTTATGAACTATCATTGAACAGGGAAGTGTGAAATAGCCTATTCTTTCAAGGAGTTTTTGATTTCATGACTCTTTTATCTTGAGTGGGGGAGTTTGAAATCAAACCTCATTGTGGCAGTATATGGTAATCATGGAAGAGCTTGTTAGCGATAATTACCAAACAAATAAAGAGATCTGGTGTAATGCAAGAAGGATGCTCAAGACATCCCATGAACTCTAATCATATATAGTGGACTTTTGGTACTAATGCCATTGAACACTCTATAGGGACATACGAGTTTAAGTAGGGGAGGTGCAAAAGCTAGAAGTCTTAAGTTCAATAGCATCCATGATGATCGTTGTTTATAAACAAGGATAAGTTACGATTCTTATAACTGATGCCATTAAACACTCTATGGGGATATAAAAGTTTAAGTAGGGGAGGTGCAAAAGCTTATAGTTTTAAGTATAGTAGCATCCATGATGATTGTTGTTTATAGACAAGGACAAGTTACAATTTTCATAAGAGATAAGTCACTTTCTCGTATTTGTAACATTTAAAATGATTATTGCTTTGCAAGTACAGACAAGTATCCTTACAAGAAGATAGAAAATATATTTCTAACTTTTAACAAAGTGTGTTGTTATTATTAACTTATAGAAAAGAGAAGTGTGTTAATGTAGGCAGACTTAGGATTTTTTTACTAATTGCAGATGAAGTGCATGTGTTGTTGATAGGTAAAGAAATCGTCAAGGAGGTAAATGCACATTTTGGGTGGTTCATGCTTTCTTGAAGTATGTAGGTCAAATGCATCAAAGGGAAGATGTTCATAAAACTTGTATTGGACTAGAGTGTATGAGAGCACAAACAATAATCATGGAGATAAATTAAATGTCAAAGACATGAGCTACAACAACTTTGGAGCTATGGATAAAGCATTAATGATCAACAAGCTAAAAAGGAGTCAAATGTTAGTTCAAAACTGATATAGTGAAGAGATTGTATCTCAACTCTCACACCTTTCTATGGTACAACATGCTCCTGTAGAATAATTAATGATCTTCAATAAATGAAAACAATTGATTATCCTACAAGGGATGTAAATTTTTTTAAAAATATATATATATAACACTCATGTTATATTTTAAGTTTGCGGAAACATATTAGAATGCTAATCTCACATTACATACTTATATTTACTACCTTATACATTATTTTATTAAACAACCTTAAACTGATCCAAGTCCTTACCATCAAAGCAAGTCCTGTTGAATTGGTGTATTGAGATCCGTGTAATCCAATCATCCATTAATCTGCGTTCATCAAATGACGAACGCTGAGTATTTCACTCAGTAGTGCTATAATCATGAATATAATAAAACATATGTTATATATATAACAGATTTAATAATCTCAATCATCATATTTGTAACTTCATCATATAAACATTTAGCATATTATTTTTATGCATCACATATGAATAGCCACCATTATTTGCTCATTAAAATATTTAGAACATAATTCATTGAGATAATATAATATTAATTTTCTTTGTCATGCTACTCATTTCCTATCTTCCTTAAATCAATAATTCTTTCGGAATTACTTTTTAAGCAAAGTAGTCTTGAAACATGTATACTTCATTAATTATTATATACTGATATCCACTATTTCATTACTGTAAAATATTTCCCTAATATGTTCATATTATATAATCATGAGGATTACCAACTTGTCTTATATCATACTATAATAATCATAACTCATTCATTTGTAATTAAGTTATCTATAATATTTTTATCCTCATGTTGTCAACATTAAAAAATGGTAATCATATAACATTATTTAACCATAATGTTCTTGATAATCTATAATGCTTTAGAATAAGTTTAAACCTTGTATCATCATTGTCATAATTATTTTGAGTTTATAATTAACTCATATAATTATATATCATAATTATACCCATTGTATTAATGCTATCAATGTCTATTTATAAATGCCTTAATATCATTTTCCATCATACCATACTATATTTCACTATTCAAGGTACATATCCATATAGTCACGATTCTAGTGCATACATCATTCCATAATCATGATTCTTCTTATTCGTGAGCATAAGCTCTTTTTATTGTATATAATTCATTATATAATAATGCAAATGTGGAATGTATTATGAATATCAATTAACCATGTTCTTTCCTTTGTTTCTCATAGCATATCATTTAATCATCTTTATGAGAATGCTATCATATTCAACATTCTTTCATACCATATAAAAACTATAATGTTTCTCTATCATTTATACATGTGTACTAGCAGTGCTGTTGACCCTGACTTTTCACCATTACACAATTTCGGGTTCTTGTCGATTCGGTTTGGTACAGGTCCCCAATATCGACCCCGATAGTGCATATAGGCCTATTTTGGCTTCCTCTGAGTGCTCTGGTGTATAGAGCACATTGCAGTTGGTGGGGCCCACTACGATGTCTGGTGGGGCCCTCCACCCTTATCAGCTTTTTTCTGTGTGTTATGTGCATACAGAACACATTTCATGTTGCCCACATGTTGTAGAGCACATAGCATCATTAGCTAGGAAAAATGCTCAGTGGGGCCCACATGTGGGGCCCACAGGCAAGGCCCATCTGGTGGGGCCCACATAAGCAAAACACACTAATAATATCTTGTAACATCAAATGATGCTTATTTGACGTGCAGGGCATATAGAATGCAAAATATTGCATTTTGAGAACTCGCCACTATTTGCCTAAAATAGTACACAGATGGGGCCCACCACCTTTATCAGCCTATTTTGAGTGTTCTGTGCACACAGAACACATTCTACTCATGCCTACATGAGGCAGAGCACATGGTGTGCTAAATGCTACATTTCGGGCACATAGCATTAAGGGCCCGAAATGGGCCCATTAGTGGAACCCACCACTCGGGGCTGAATTTGGCAAAACTCTAAATTGTAAAATGCCTCAGAATGTCGATTGCATCTCCATTGACATATGGCGCACATCCTATTATGCTCGTACAAGCCAGTGCACATAGGGCAAAAATGCTATATGCATAGCACATAGCACTATGTGCTACGCATATGGCTTAAAAAAGACGTTTGGTGGTTCCACCTTCCGGACCAAATCTGGAAAACTTTTCTTTACAAATACCCTAATATGTCAAATGATGCTTATTTGACATGCGACGTGCATCCTATTTTGCTCGTGTGAGGCGGTGCATATAAGGGCAAAACGCTATATGCGTAGCATATAGCATATAAAAGACATTTGGTCGGGAGCCTTCTCGGGACCAAACCGGATGTGTGCCATATTACACAATGCCTTGGTACATAAAATGATGTTTATTAGGCACAGGGTGCACATCTCGATGTAACCACGATGGGCCCTACGTGACGGGTCAAAAGGTGATATGTTATGCACATAGCACTATGTGTGTAGCATATGAGCTATGTGTGGCGCACATAGCATGATGTGCACCACACATTGCCTAAAAATTTTAAAATTTTGGACAGAAAATTACAAAATTACCAAACCCTAATTTTTCTCTATAAATATAGAGCTTGGGGTCAGATGAAGGGGGTCCGAAAATTGCCTTAAGGCAAGCCAAAATTCTCCCAAAATTAATTAAACACTTAATTAATTCAATCCTTAGGATTTAGAGATAAATTGGCTCTAGTTAGGCTCCCTAAGCATGTTTGGAAGCAAGATCAAGAAGAAAAGCCTCTGCTACAAGGTAATTTCTTCCATTTTTCTTCATTTTTTTCCATTCTGCTACTGTTTTTCAAGGCATATGCTGCGCATATGATCTTATGTATGCCATATATAGCACATGTGTGGCACACATAAGGCTATATGTGGTGCATATAGCCCTAACAATTTTCAAAATCACCCAATTTTGCTCATTTTTTGCTCTGATCTAGTAATTCCAGTAGCATTTTAGGCTTTCCTATGCTTCTAATGCTCTCGATCTTTCACAAATCTCCCAGATCTAACAAATTTCAACTTTGAAATTTTGTTTTTTAAATTAAATGCACTTCCGTTCTTCAAAAATTCATTTTCGGGTCTGATCTGCCTAGATCGGGGCTGGATCTAAGGTTTTTACTGAAAAACTTTAATTTCCTTAAGTTTCTCTCATCATGTGCGCCACATATGCCATCATGTGCGCCACACATAGCCTATGTATGGCACACATGGGTCCATGTACTGCGTACATTGACTCTAAAATTTCTCAAAAATGTAAATTTCTCCCATTTTTTTCACCCGATCCGCTTCGGATCTAATTTTTCCAACCACTCCCGAGGCTTGTTCATGCACTTGGGGTTCTGGATTTGTCAAAAATTATCCAGATCTAGTTAATTTTAGGCTTAAAATTAATTATTTAATTTAATTGCTCAATTAAATGTTTGGATTGCAAAACGGAGGCCGATTCGTGTTCAAAATGAGGTACTACTGTCTTCATTAAAGTTGCTTATTTTGGTTTGTAGATCGTTTCTGTACTGACAGATTTGATTTTCTTGTAGATTTACAAGCCATGTATGCCACATATCATACTATGTACGCTACACACAGCCTATGTGTGGCGCACATAGTCTGATGCATGGCGCACATCCCCTAGAAATTTTCCCGAAAACGCATTTTTGGATCATTTTCAAAATCGATTTGATTTTTCTAGTGACATTTGATGCTTCACAGTAGCTCAAGTGCATTGGATCCATCAAAAATTAATTACATTTAATTAATTTTGACCTCAAAATTAATTTTCTATGATTAAATGCTATTTTAACTCGTATAAATTTGATTTTTGAAATGATTTGATTTAAATTGGTTGAGTGGCTATCTCCAATAATTTTTATGTGATGTTAGCCTTCCCATTTAATTTTCCATGATCAAATAAAAATAATTTTACCTAAAATTATTTTTATAAAAATTAATTTTCACAATCTGGTTCGTGTTAATTCATGTAATTATTGCCAAATAATTATTGAATTTTGACTCTAGGTTCATGCTTTTATATAGTATTGAACTAGTCAAATAAATCCTAAATTCATTTGCTACTAATGAATTTATTGTGTTTATTTTTGCATATTATTCATCGTGCATTTTTGGATCATGTCACCCAAGAAGAAAATTCACCCGAGGAGGAGGGGACGTTATTTAACGTCCTAAAAATATGTATGCGAGGACACTTTTGTAATAGGATAGAATTATTCATGCTTTGCAATAATTCCCCTAATATCCCTCGTGTATCCCTAATTCCTCGATCCCTTTCACCGGCCATTATTATTCTCATTTGTCGATGGATTTATATTTGCTTAAATATATGTCATCATGTCACATGTCATGTCACATGCCACATCACACACTACTATGATATGTCATGCATATGCCATGCCATAACATACCATATTTCATATGCTTGTACGTATAAATACGCTAATATGCAATATAATATGCCAACTTACCATACGACAACACGCCATTCACCATATCATATGCCATGCATATATATGTCATTTCACATGTCATTATGCCATAATGCCATGATATGTCACATGATACGTCGTATGTCATACCATTTACCATGTCAAAGACCAATTCACATACGTATCACTATGCCATGCCATTACACATATATTGCTATGTCATATCATGCATATGATATGTCATTCATCTCACATGTCATGCATATGCCATGTTATCCACTTCACATGCCATGCACATGGTATATCATTCATCCCATAGGTCATGCATATGGTATATCATTCATCTTACATGTCATGCACATGATATGTCATTCACCTTACATGCCATGCATATGTCATGTTATATATCATGCATATGATATGCCATCCATTTCACATGCCATGCATATGGTATATCATCCACGCCACATGCCATGCATATGTCATGTTATATGTTATTTCACATATCATGCATATGATATGCTATTCACTTCACCTGCCATGCATATGGTATATCATCCATTTCACATGCCACGCATATGTCATGTTATCTATCTCACATGTCATGCATATGCCATGTCATGCATACACCATACATTTTATAATGCCAACATAATCCAAAAATGCTAACGTATTATGCTATACGTGTTATTTATCATGATTATATGCTTATATATCATGCTAAGTTACCATGTCATGCATATGATATGTCATTCACATTAACATGTCATGCATATGCCATGTTATTTTATCGCTACTTCACATGTCATGCATATGCCATGCCACTCAAATGCCATATAACATTATATGGCATTCTACGTGCAATCATGCAACGCCCAAAATGCATGTCATGTTGTGTGCTTACATATATGCTCGAATGCTTACCTACTTAGGACAATTAATTCCAACTATAATGGTAAAATTAATTTGGAAAACTCATAGAAATAGATCTCCACCACCCGAACCCAATCTCGAAAGGGTTTAACTAGCACTCATGCTATGGGTCGATTGGACCAATCCGGAACCATCCGGTGGCGACTCCTTGCGACTCTTTCGAGTTTGTATCATTCCTCAAGGTAACCCCTCGGGAAGTCCATGCTTTTACTTCAAGTGCGGTCCCTGGGTCGAGAGCCTCGCAAGCCTAGCTCTGGGCCTCGACAGAAACCAGCGCTCACAAGTGCTTTCATCATCATATTCACTAAACTTTCATGATATATGAATGATAATATTTGATTATGAAAATGCATTCATGTTATGTATTCTCCCTCTTATTTTCCTATATCATTTCATTTTGTTTCATTTCATTTGCCCTTTCACATACTGGGCCATTTCATATGCGCGCTTGGTACTAGGTCTTGCATTTCATTTCATAGCATTAATGTGGTTCAACAAAGTGGTTCATTTTCCTTTCCATTCATTTCCCGTAGGAATTCATTTCATGATGCTCAAGTACCTTTCATTATCATTTCTTTACATTTGCTCATTTTCCTCCTTCCTTATTCTCCATGTCATACCATGACTATGAATATATTAATTAATGGTTCATGATATGATATGTATGCTTTATGCCATGATGCCATGATGAATATATGTATATGTAAACATCATGATAATATATCATGCATCATCCATTCCATATTTCACCCATTTCATATACTATTCTTTTCATACGCCATCCATTTCATACTTTCTTGTCATTAAATATAACGAAGATCATCTCATAACATAAGAACATTAAAATATCGATCATTGACCTTGATTAATAGGTCATGATATTTTATTTATCAACCATCAATCATAAATAATTATTCATATCAATCATAGCACATCATAGGTATAACACTTCATTTTAATATAATTCTAAATTGTAAATATAATAAATCATTCATTTCTATCTTATAATTATTCATAAATCTCTGATACCTTTAGGATACTAGATCCTATAAACTTATACTTCTCATATTAGAAACATATCACATAATTATACCTTTCTACTTATATAATTTATTACATGATATGTACCCAATATGTTTTGATTTTAATACCATGCATAACCTATTTTATGCAATCAATATCATTAATTATAATGATAATCATATCATTCATCAAAATTCACCACATCATTGCATTCATAATTCTATACATGTTAACCTTATTAAATAGGTTATGATATCAAATAACATCATTTACTTCCTTATATAACTATTCTAATTTCATCAACTATTTTCATTTTTGTAATATAATAATATCTTATTAAAGCAGATACGCATCATATAATTCCTCTATAAACATGAACTTAAATAATCATCCTTAATAAATAATTTACGTTATCATGTATTGTATCATATACCCTATGGAATTTATTTTCAACTAATCATAATATCATATTGCATCATTTATTTTCTTGCATAATATTCTAAATATGAATTAACCTTCAATCATCATCATAATAATATAATAACATTTTAATGAATAATACATTCATCATGTATTTTCTCTATAATCATGAACTTTAATTATCAACCTTATTAATTACCTTGAATTATCATATATTGTATAGCATACTATATAGAATTCATTTTTAAATTTGACTTCAATCATTCATATTTATAATAAAATCATGAAATAAAACATGTTATCACATGTTAATTATCAAGGTAAGTTAATACTTACTTATCGATCCATTACTAAGGCATTAGTAAATAAATAGCATAAACATAATTTTCCTTTCCTTATTTTAATTCCCTGGTGAAGTGCATTGATATCTCTCTGAATCACATAAATCATACATTAAATATTCATCTTTAATTAATAACTTTAATTCTATCATTTATCATCCATTATTCACATTTGAAATCACATACCACTTAACAACAGTAAATTACCTATCAATTCCTAACACTTACTTATCATAACATTAATTAGGGAAAATCATATTATCATGTACATTAATGTATTATTCATATTAACCATATTTGGTATCATATAATTCAATTTAATTTATAACATGCATATGATATTGATTTAATATGGTTTTCATACCATGGAAAATTATACTTTATTAAATTTTCCATCATTTAACTATAAGTATAATACTTTTTTTATCAACATAAACATTACTTATTTTTAATTCATAATCTTATATGAATTATGTCCTTAACTTATTCCTTAATAATAACAAGATTTATATTCTTTTTAAATTCATATGGTATTATAAAATAATACTCAATTACATTTGACATTTCAAAGCATTAGACTTATATTAGTCTCTTAATAATTTCTTATTCATGTATTTCTGTTATTACTTAACAGAATTCATTAACTTAACTTATTAACATATCCTCTTCTACTTCTTTTAACATATCTTTTTAATTTCATCCTTACTTATCTCATTAATTATTAATACAATAAACTCATATTATTTAAAAGGTATGTTAATTACATTAATTCAATGACATCTTATACGTTTACTTAAAACTTATTTAATATTATAACTTAACCATAAGTCATTTAATTATTATCATAAATCTTCTTATACTTACCCCTTTAATACCATTGTTATTTAATCATTTAAATAACCAAATCCAAAAGATTTATTATAATATTCACATGTCTTATTATACTTATTCAACATTTATTTTATTTGTATATTTCATATAGCATATACCCACTTACATTTCACTTCATTAAATCACTTTCCTTTAATCATGCCCTATGTCTTTACTTATTCAATAGAATATTTTTAATTGATTCAAATAATTTAAACATCTTAAAATCATATACCATTATTCATTATACTTTATTTTTTTACCTTTCATTAATTAAATCATCTAAGGTTAATTCATTTAATCCATTTAATACCATATATCTTTAATGTATTTAACATTTATTTCAATCATATTATTTGAACATTATTAAACCGTATACCATCACTTCATATACATCATTATTATCTTTTATTTTTTATCAACTTAAATAAATTCCATGCCAATTATTTCATAACATTAATTAATCATCTCATTTAATCAATTATTGTCAATTTCATATAAATCATTTAATATTATAATTAAGTTAACTTAATTAACTTATTTAAGATTTATCATATCTCTAATTAATTGACCCTTTTAAATCTATAAACATTAAATTGTCACCTACTTTAAATAAATTACACCTTAACATACTTAATAAATAAATTAATTTAAACTTTTCATATCATTTATTTATTAACTCATTAAGCTTCTTAAAAGCACTTATTATACTTAATCCATTTATCAATTTATGCCCTTAATCATTTCATAATCACATACTTCTATAATTATTCACTTAATCATTTAAATATTTATTCTTAAGCCTTATTCATTTAATATACAAGTCATGTATTTAATTAAAATAATTATAAGGCCATATGTCAACATATTTACTAATTCAATTCCATTCTTTATTTTAATTCACTAATATTATTTTCATATAAACAAATTTTTATTGCATTAATAAATTAACTAAATATTCTTTTAATGAATATTTAATATAATTAATGATTTAATCCTTGATGCCTTCTTACATCACATGACATAAGCATCCATAAGTCTCCACTTACTATATTTTATTATTAATCATTTAATCTTTTTACTTTATTATTTCCACCAACTCCATTATTAATCCACTTAACATATTTAATTAATTCTTTAATCCTTCATTATTAAACATACCATATATCTTCTTTAATTATTAAACATACCATATATCTTCTTTAATCATTAAAATACTTCTATTTTTACTTTAATCTTAAATCAATACTTATATTCACATATACTTAATGACATTATTTATAACTTTTACTCCTTAAACTTAATATTAAATTAATCATAAATCATCAAATAATCATCCTTTAACTTGAATTTTTATGACTTTTCAAGCAATTTCCTTATGATTTAATCAATTTCCTTTAAGCATGCAAGAAGATTAATTAACCATGCATAAAATCATCAAGTAAATTTGGCCAAGCAAGGAAAAACACCAATACAACACACACACACCACAATCCACTATACTTCATCATTTTTACATCTCCAACATCAAAAACTTCAAACCAAAAGTTAAAA
>CANYBF011773855.1:0-43685 GCA_948192965.1 Dalechampia spathulata | reverse complement strand
GCATCCTCTTGTGTTGGGGTCGGGGGTGTGACAAATTTATTATTAATTACATATTAATTATTAAATATTTCATTATTAAGATAATTATATAAAATACAATATAATTTAATATTATGTTAATTAATATTAAGACATCCATTTTTCAAAATTTAATAAGATAATTACATAAAATATAATATAATTTAATATTATGTTAATTAATATTAAACCATCTATTTTTCAAATTTAATAAGATAATTATGTAAAATATAATTTAATATAATTTAATAATATACTAATCATAATTATTATAAAAATAATATACTAATTACAATTAATAAATTTATTTTGTGCAATAATTTACATTGAACAAAAAATATTTATTTTTGTTAAGTCTTAAAAAAGTAATTAATGATAAATTATTAGTATTTATTTTTAAATAAAATTTAATAATTAATAAATATAAATAAAATTAGTAATTTTAATAAATAAAAATAAAATAAGTAGTATTTATATTTGAATAAAATTAGTAGTTTTAACTTTTAATAAAATTTAGTAACTAATAAATATAAATCAAATTAATATTTATCATCAAAGCATTAATTTATATTTTTAATTTATTAATTTTAATAGTGATGTAATTATTTAATATTATGTTAATTAATATTAAAGTATCAATTTTTCAAATTTAATAAGGTAGTTATGTAAAATATAATATAATTTAATATTATGCTAATTAATATTAAGATATTCATTTTTCAAATTTAATAAGATAATTACGTAAAATATAATTCAATTTAATATTATGTTAATTAATTCTAAGCTTTTCATTGTTTTAAATTTAATAAGATAATTACATAAAATATAATATAATAATATACTAATCAAAATTAATAAATTTATTTTATTCATTAATTTACATTAAACAAAAATTTATTTTATTATTTAAATTTGTTAATTCATTTTTATATTTATTTTTGATAAGTTTTAAAAAGTAATATTAAAATTAAAAATTTTTAATAAAAATAAAAAATAATACACTAATTACAATTAATAAATTTATTTTTTGTACTAATTTATATTAAATAAAAATTTATTTTATTATTTTTATTTATTAGATTAATCTTTATATCTATTTTTATAAATTTTTAGAAGTAATATTTATCTTTATATAAATTTTAAAAAATAATATTTATTTTTTAATTAAAATTAAAAAAGTAATATTTATCTTCATCTAAATTTTAAAAAATAATATTTATCTTTAAATTATTAAAATTAAAAGAGGAATGACAGACTTGTATTTTCACTTCCCCTTTCCCACTTATTTTACTAAAATAAATAATTAAAAATCAATTAAATAAGATAATAGTTTGGTTGCTTTACCACATTATTTTTTTTTCATTTTACTTCATTTTAATAAGTTTATTTATATCATATGATACATATAAAAAACACATTATTTTATTACATATTTTTCCATTTTTTATAATTTAAATTCAAAATATATAGTTAAAAAATAAAAAAAATCACTATTAATTCTATCATCTAATAATGATCCTTTTTGACATAAACATAAAAATGATGAATTTTATTTTTTAATATAATATCTAATTATTTTTAAATTTTAATAAAAATAATAATTTTTCTTTATAAAAATGATGATCTTTTATATTAAATTTACATTAAAATTGTATCAAAAGTTTCTAAAATTTATGTTCATTTTTTAAAAAATTCATTACCTTTATATATTTCAAAATGTTATCTTTTCCCATTTTTAATAAAGTTATTTATCAATCATCATTGTTGTTGTCAAAAAAGGGTTAAAAATGATTACTAAATTTGTAGAAGGCAATAAACTTAGATTAATTATTGATTTGAGAAAATGGGAATAACTTCCAATCATATTATTTATATATTTAAATTAAAAATTATCAAGTTTAAATATCATAAATATAATTTAAATTCATATACAAAAATTTTATATTTCATTTATATGAGATTTATTATAAAAAATCTCTTTATTTTCCGCACTAGTAAGAAAAGAAAAATTACAAACTAAACTCATTAGGCTACACTATCCATATATTATGAGATATTAAAATGATTTTTCCATACATCTTTAATACATCCTACCTTGTAAATGATTGAAGCATGAGTATACATAAATTAATAATTATATTGCGCTAAAATATATTATTAATAATTAAAATTTTCATAAATTAAATTCTTTATTTTTTTTATTATCAAATTATTTAACTTTATTCAACTTAAAAGTTTAAATTGTTAAGTGAAGTTGATAAATAATTTTATATATTTTTAGTAAAAAATAATATTTCATAAAAAAAAGAGCATTAAGATATTAAACTTTTACAATATCATATTTGACATTATAAAAACCTAGTAGAAACATTGAGTGATTCAGCTAATATTATCTTTTATTTATTTTATCATCTATATGAATTTTGAAATCAAGATTAATAGATATCATCAATATAATCTTTAATATAATTATATATATATATATATATATATATATTTATAATTAATCAATTTTTGATTCTACATGCAATTTTATAAAAAAAATATAATAATTATTTTCATACTTTTATGATGAACAACAATAATTATTTATAATAATATAATTAATATTTTTAAATTATTATAATCTCAATCTAATTTATAAATATAAATTACAAACTTTAATTTTAAGCATTTTTACTGGAATCTCTGACTAGATATAAATAAAATAAATATAAATATATATATGGGAGCCAAGTGGAAAGAAGACCATTGAATGGGAATGGTTCAAAGTCAACGTCTATTGGCCAATTACCAGGCGCATTCTTTCTTCTTTAGGATTTGGACGTCCATTGCACGATGCAATTATGCTTTCTGTTGATTCAATTATTATAAATAACTATTCAGTAATTTTTTTTATTATAAATCATTTTAAATTTCATTTTAATTAAATATAATTATTTAAAAATTTTATAAAATTTGTGAGAATTCAGATAAATTTTTTTTTTTACATGAAATGTTCATTCATTTCTTTTAAAGAGGTAATTTTATATAATATAAAAAATAAAAAAAATATCATATTGTTTTCTCATATCAGTCTTCTCTTGCATGTGAACTGAAAATTTAAAATTGAATTCATCCTGAGCTTATTAAATAATGCATTCATAAACATGATCATGGATTGTAATTAATATGCAAATTTTAGAGTAAAAAAATTAATAACAGAAATTTTATTGGGTATTTGATTTTCATGAAAATTCCATTCATTCTAGTATTAGTATTAATGATGGATAAACCTATACTTTTTTTTTATTTTAGGAGGACTCTTTTTGAACTGATTTCTATTTATTATTATCTAAAAAAAATCAAATTATTGATCATCGAACAAAATCAAGAAATAACCCTAGTATAAAAGTGAAAGATGATCATTGGTTCGATGGTCTTTGCTTTGTTATTATCTTAAAGATTTTGGTAAAGGCACCGTATAAATCTCGTATGATGGATTATCCATGGCTAGAGGACATAAAGCTGCAATTTAGTTCAGAAAATGTAACTAATTTGAAAATATCCAAACTACAATTCAAAAGGCTTAGTTTCAGCAGTAAAGTGAGCAAATTTCTGCGTAATTTGAACTTTGGCCAACTTACAGGCATGATTATAGATCATGAATATGTGCTGCACTATGAGTGGCTTTGTCCTCCTTCTTTGACAGCTTCTTTCTTTTTCTTTCGGATTGGGGTTCTTTTGCTTTCAGATCACTGGAGAAGGACCTCAACGAGGCAGCTACGTGTTCATTTCTATGAGCTGAAACCAAAGAAGAGATGTCAACATAACCAAAGAAATCAAAGTATGTTGCATTTACGCAATGATCGAACCAAAAATTACCTAGAAGAGATTAACATAAGTTATATCTTTATAATTCACTAAAATTTATCAAAGGGGAAAGAGGTTTAACATGGCAAAAGAGTTCTTGTTTCAAACTATGAGAAACCATTGTTTGTATTAAGAAGGTTACTGCGAACTAGAGGGCGACAGCCACACCAGGCCCCTAGTTCGGTTGTTGGGTTCGCAAACGCTAAAGAACGGGAAGAGGAAATGATTTTATCCATTTTTACACATGTATCACATTATCTTCACTACAAAACTAAAGGAAGTTTGAAGAAGCTGGAACATTGTTGATCAGGTAAAGGAACTTGTCTTGCTAGTCGAGACCACCTTCAGCTAGTCTTCACCATTATCATTGAATAAGATAATGATGGTTTTACCAATCAAACGAAAAGATGATTTACATTGTCGATACAAATTTAATTGGAATGACAGTTTATCACAAACCGAATAATGGCATCAGAAACCTTACCAGAAAGTATGACATCATCCACCGTGATCGTTTTACGACCAGCATGCTGAGCAAACAGCTCGAGATCCTTTGCCAATTGTTCTGATGTGCAAAACGAGAAATGCTTCGGTTAGTTTGATTAATCAAAAGCTTTTCTGAAATAATGGCAGCATCAGCCAGCAATTGCCTTCCTCCCCGACAAGGATAATCCTTGAGAGGAGGAATTTGTATGGTTGTAGACAGCATAACAGTGAAATCCATCACCAGCATAATCCCCCATCACCGTCTTTCAAATTTTATTTTTAAATGTGTAGAGGAGCTCATCACTGATTATGACCTAACCCTTGTTTGGATTAATTCTGTTGAATAATCCATGATTTTAATGTACAAAATTTAAAATGCATCGAATCAAATATATCCACAAGAGATTTGTGAATAATTTTCATAAAGTCTGTACTCATTTAAACCAATCAAGAGGAAAGTCCAGAATTCAACTTTAAAAACGAGATTCAAGACAAAATTCAATAGCATCTAAACTGAAGTCAAAATTTACAGAAATTTTCGTTCATGATTAGGCACCGATAATGCCCAATTCGCGACCAGCTCAAGAAAAAAACTGGATAAGCGAAGAAAAATTACATTGCGCATGAATTTATAATATGAATTTGTTTTAAGAATCATAAAAACACGAAATCATCAATCTCTAACAATAGTAGTAATAACAAAAACATAATAGTGAGACAGAAATGATATCGCTGATTAGTTTCACCTGTGTATTTAAAGGCTAAATCCGCAATGCAAGCAATTACTGGTTGAGATGCCTCCATTCCAATTTTTTTAACTGCAGAAAGGAAATTCATTCAAGAACTTGACAAAAGAGAATAGCTGCGAAAAGGACTGAAAATGTAAAAGAAGAAATGAACCTTCGGATTCACAGATAGAGATGGCAGACAGCCTGAAATGGTCTCGGAGCAATTCGCTAGCTGAGGAGTCATCTTCTCTTTCAGTATCCTCGAAGCAGCTTTCATGCCCTCCTTCCATTTCTACGCTTTTACTTTTTTTTTTTTAACAGAAAACCAACTCAACGCACCGTTTTGACAGGAAAAGTGATGATCGTGAAACGCAACAAATACGCCAAAACGACAGTCACATAGGCAGGAGTGTAAAATCGAAAATCCAACATAATTTGAATCGATTAAAAAAAATTTATCTCATGATTTAAAAATAAATTATTAAATTTATAATTTTTAGATTTTTATGTATAAATATATATAAATAAATAAATATGTGTACAAGGATTTGAACACGTGTCCAGTGGTTCAAGAGGGAGTATGATATGATAATGGTCGATAGGATTTTTAAAACGCAGAAAACGACAAGAATATTCATTAATAACAAGACGAAATGCATGTATAGAATCCTAAATTTTGCACGTTTTTAAAAAATTTTTCTTTTTATCATTTTAAAGAATTTTTTAATATAAAAAAATAATCAACCATTTATTTATTTTTATGTAATAGTTGATATTATTATAATAATCATATAATGCTTTTAAAATTATTATTATTAAAAAAATAACTAATTAAAAAAATAATATTAAATATATACTAATTCATATTTATTATAGTATATATTATTTAAAATTTAGTTTTTATTTAGAAAATAAAAAATGAAAAAAAGAAAACATTTTTTTAAAAAGAATAAATTTGTATATGAACAATCGAGTACCTTTCTCGATCCTTCTCCTTTTCCGTATCCTCCTGGCTGATAGAGATTGCAAGGGTGATTGGCCAACTAGGCTGTTTGCTGTGTCCTGGCCTTTATATCTCTTTCAGGCAATATCACAAACATGTGGAGTGCTTCAATCCATTAGCTTTTATAACTACGTTATTATGTCTCCTTTTTACGGGTTTTACGTCCCTATAATTGATCGTGTTCGTGCCCACGTTGATAAAAAAACCCAACAATATCTGGGCTTATTACTTTTCAAGCCCAATACATCCAGCTCTTCCCCATTTTTGTAGCCTGTGATCATCTGCTTTCTTTTACTGATTAGCGTTTCAGAAAGTTGTTCTCTTTCTTTGTTAATCGAATTTTCCGTTTATCCTTTTCTGATTCGGACTCTTTCCTCATTTTATTTATTCCGTCTGTACTGGGTCGATCACATTTAATGTCGAGTCCTTTCCCTGATTGGAATCTAGAAACCGTTTCTACCTATGTTTTTATATTTTAAGTTCATTAATTACTGGATCAGCATACAGAGATCTATACAACCATTTGATGAAACCTTAAAATTTCTGTTATTTGTTTTAAATTTTTGAATAAATTTTGATTACTTATCATGTCCGGAGCAGGTCATGCAATGAACCACCGTGTAGGGTTGCCGGAATTGGATAAAAGTCCGAAACCAGACCCGAACCCTAGCGCTAACCCCTCCGGTTGTTGCAACCCAGTCAAGAAACCAGGTCCGATAACAATGGATCATGTGTTATTGGCATTACGAGAAACAAAAGAAGAGAGAGATTTGAGATTAAGAAGTTTGTTTAATTTTTTTGACGCTGCAAATCTCGGATATTTGGATTATGCTCAGATCGAAGCGGGTCTATCGGCGTTGCAGATTCCGGGGGAGTACAAGTATGCAAAAGATTTGTTGAAAGTTTGTGATGCTGATAGAGATGGCAGAGTTGATTACCAGGAATTTAGGAGGTACATGGATGAGAAAGAGCTTGAATTGTATACGATATTTCAGGCTATTGATGTTGAACATAATGGGTGCATTTTACCAGAGGAGTTATGGGATGCTCTTGTTAAAGCTGGTATTGCATAAAGTTCACTGCTTTCCCCTTTTTTCTCTGATTTTATGCTGTTAATCTGTGTGTGGTTTCTGATCTTTCAGATTTGTTTATGATTATAAACTAGGAGGTTTATGGTTGGTAGGAGCCACATGCATGTTTATTGAAATTCGGAAACTTAATTGGTGATGGCTTAAGTTAACTGTGTATTCCTTTTAGCAGGTTAGGTGAAAGTGTATAGGGACAGTGATGGATTGCGGGTTTTGTATATTCAGGGAAGAATTTTAACAGAAATAAAATAATGGGGAAGCGTTTTTTCATAACTCAACGCCAAACAACCCTTTTGTGATGGCAGGCATAGATAAGAGATGTAATGTAGCTCTTGTTAATTTCGATCTTTTTCGTTATTTGGTGGTAATTGGTACTGCAAGTCTTCCTGTGAAATTTGGTGGTTAAATTTAGAAAGGCCCGGCCTGTCTTGGTAATTGTATCTCCCTGTCCTTCTCTTATTCTTGTCTTTCCTCAAATTCTTTATTTTTGTCTTCATCTCTTGATGGATCTTTCATGTTTTGTTCTTTTTTTTCCTTGCTTTATTCTCCTTATGCCCACAGGTGCCAACCGATGATGTAGAGCTTAGGAAGATCTTCGTCTGCCCAGTGACCATTTGACCTAGTTAGCAATCCCTCCCAATGTCCTTGTTGATTTTTTCCTATGCAATTATCTAGAATAAAGTTTGTTCTCCGTTAGTAGTACCATGCATAATTTTGAACCTACTAGTTCTCCTATATGCATCCTGTGCAAGCATTTGTGAGCTTCTATCTCAGTATACTTGTTGTTTTCATCTTATAAGCCCTGGCAGTTTTTACTTCTCAGGGATCGAAATTGATGATGAGGAACTTGCACGCTTTGTAGAGCATGTTGATAAGGATAATAATGGAATAATAACTTTTGAAGAATGGAGGGACTTTCTTCTGCTCTATCCACATGAAGCTACAATTGAGAACATATATCATCATTGGGAAAGGGTATGCCTTGTAGATATAGGAGAGCAAGCTGTTATTCCAGAAGGCATCAGTAAGCACGTTCATCGGATTAGATACTTCATTGCTGGGGGAATAGCGGGAGCTGCTTCTCGAACTGCAACTGCTCCTCTTGATCGCCTGAAGGTTGTTTTGCAAGTTCAAACTGAAGATGCTCGTCTTATTCCTGCTATAAAGAAGATATGGAAACAAGATGGTTTTTTGGGTTTCTTTCGAGGTAATGGGTTGAATGTTGTGAAGGTAGCACCTGAAAGTGCCATCAAATTTTATGCTTATGAGATGTTAAAGAATGCCATTGGAGATATTAAAGGTGGAGAGAAAGGCGATGTAGGTCCGAGTGAGAGACTTTTGGCTGGTGGGATGGCTGGTGCAGTCGCACAAACTGCCATTTATCCTTTAGATCTTGTAAAAACTCGGTTGCAGACTTTCACTTGTGAAGGTGGAAAGATTCCTAGACTGGGAACTTTAACAAGGGATATATTTGTACAGGAAGGGCCTCGGGCTTTTTATAAAGGTCTTGTGCCATCTCTGCTTGGGATCATCCCGTATTCTGGCATCGACCTTGCCGCCTATGAGACGCTGAAGGATATGTCAAAGACATACATTCTGCATGATAGTGGTACATTTTTAGTATCTCTGTTGTATTTCATTTCTTCTGAATGAAGTTTTATGATTTTTTTGGGAGTCATGGTTCTGGAAGCTTTACATTTTTCCACAGAACCGGGTCCCCTTGTCCAACTGGGATGTGGGATGTTCTCAGGAGCCCTTGGAGCAACATGTGTTTACCCTTTGCAAGTTATCAGAACCAGGTAACATGTGTTTCTTATTTAAAAATCTGGGAATGTTTGTTGGAGAAGAGGGGTTGTGATATGTTTCCAGTATTGTTAAGTTATTTTACGCTCATTTTCAAAAGCTAGCCCAGTTATGCATTTTTGTATCTTGCTTTTTTCTTTCCAGAATGCAGGCTCAGCATTCTAATTCTGCTGACGCTTACAAGGGGATGTCTGATGTATTTTGGAGAACACTCAAGAATGAAGGTTATAGAGGTTTCTACAAAGGACTATTCCCGAACCTTCTCAAAGTTGTGCCAGCTGCAAGCATAACATATTTGGTTTATGAAGCCATGAAAAAGAGTCTAGATCTATGATCTGGGAGCAGCATGATCATTCTCTGTGGGCACTAAACTGATCTCAGATATGGATATAGCGGAGCTGTTGATGACGAAAAGATGAATAGGATTATTAGTCGACTAGGTAATACGGAATATTTTGAACTATTCAATTAACCCGTAATTCCCCTTGAAGAATTGGGGCACATAGTTTTGTTAGTTGAAGAGGTTATTAGTAGAAGCATAATTGATTTAGTGTTGAGGAACAAGAATTATGTGACATTATTATATCCGACTGCAAATGATGAGTATGTTCCTTTTTCCTTCCCATCCCATCCCCAGCTTGTTTCCTACTTCGATTACATTGTACCAATGATGATGTCTGAGAATATGGTAGAATTTATGGCGAACTTCATTTTATTATACTGCTCTATTCTGGCAAGACGGTTAGCTTATTAGCTATATCATCTCTGGTAGCTGATTTTGCTTGTGCAGGCTGGTATATCTGAATTGGCGACATTTAGAACATGTCGAAGCTGGTTAGAGAGAGAAGGTAACCATTGCTTTTGGCTTTCTGATGCATTCTTCTCCCAATTTTCTACCATATTTTCTCAGGTTGTGATTTTACTGTTTATGCATGCATCCATGGTTATGGCTTGCTTGTTTCAGTCATTTATATGCTGAATTTTGATCAACATAATTACAAAATTGAGGATTATGCACATGTAAGTTCATGATTACATTCATCGTTGTTAGTTCTTGAATCAGTAGCTTGACAAGAATGAAAAAGAAAGCAGACATCAAGGAAGAAACTACTTTGATTCATGGATCGAAGCAGTAAAGATAAGGGGGGCAAAAAAAAAAAAAAGCTTGGCATACACATGCATAACAAACTCTACCTGTAAATAGGCATTATATGAGTCCTGATGATAAAAAACAAGATAGCTTTACGCCAACGATATAGATAGATAGATAGGTAGATAAAAACCAAAAGAAACAACAAACTCTGAAGAAAGGCATGACCTTCCCTTTGCCTCTATGACTTGCCTTTTGCCCTCTTTAATCCCATATACAGGATTGAGAGGAAGGTTATACATGAATACATGAAGAAACTGCCATTTTTGATTTCTTCTTTCTTCTTTTCTTCCACATGCTTGTTGCCCTTGAAAACCCTTAGAGCATAAAACAAAGAAAAGAGAGCAGCTTTGTTTGAGTAGAGCAGCAGCTACTTCTTGGCTTCTTTTATATCCAAAATATTCCCATATGCGTATGATAGTCTTGGAGCCAAGTGGCCTCCAAGATCATCACTTTGCACTTTACATTTTACACTCCTCAACTCTTATTCTTTTTGAATAAAAAGATTAATTAATGAAGAAATGAACATGAACACAGATCATTAAAGATAAAACAAAGTCATAATTGAAAATGGTCCACAAAGGCATATTATTCCCTCATTTGGGTCATGCTTATCCCCCACTAACAATATTTATATTCTTCATCTTAACATTAATTATTTTTAATTTAGCATAGTCTAGTCATTCTCCATTCTTTATGAACTGAGAATCCTCGTAAGACTGACTGATCATGGACCAAAATCCTCATCCATGTTGTTAGGCAGAATAGGGAAGTTGCAATGTCATGGGAGCTAGCTGGTCATCAGGCCCTTTTTTCATGAATTTTCACTAAAAAAAATATAATCTAATTCTAATTCTAATGATGTAATTTAATGATATAAGTATTTCATACAGAATCCAAATAAACTCAGATTCGAGTCTTTATTACCAGTTCTGACGAATAGTTGTTCAAAAAAACTCTCTCTCAAATATATATTGAATATATTAAATAAATAATATTTTTAAATGGAAATTTTAAATCATGACAGATGATAGAGAAGGAAGTAAGATGACAAATGGATGGCTCTTTATAAAAGAGAGAATGAAATGATTAAAAAAAAGAAAATTAAATAAAGTAATTGTATATTTCCATAATAGCAATCAATCATATTCTATATAGAGAATATGGAAATAAATATAAGAGCAAAAGGTGTAATTATTATACACCATCCACCTCTCTCATATGCTTTCTTCTTTTTTTTTTTTTCTTTTACACATATATATATATTATTTATTTTAGAAATGTTAGAATTTATGTGTCAAACGCCACTAATTATCCCATCTTATGTTCGAATCATTTTGCCTACCAAATATAGAAATAAAGATTATAAAAATGGCCCCCATGATTAATTATTTTTATGGAACCATATCTCTCATGAATGTCATGCACATGCATTCATATTATCATCATGGTTTTGGATAACCTTTTGCCTTATTTGTACATCTTCATGCCTTCTCTTTTCTCATTTTTCCCAACTTTATGTTTTATTGCTGTAATCAAATTTAATATTCATATTCAAATAATCTACTGATTATATTTTTTTCTACATAAAAAATGAAATATTTGTTAAAAAAATAAAATATAATCAAAATATATCTTTATGTTCATATTTCATTTTACATATTCAATTTATATTTATCATTTTAAATAAGATTGTTTGCATGAAATCATAATTTTGAGATAAAATTTTTTTCAAATTTAATCGATCGCTTTGTTGGATTAGATAGAATAAAATAATTTATTAAAAAATAAAATCACTTGCTTTTATTTATGTTACAATTAATTAATTTAATACATATGCCAAGATGAACATTCTCTTATGCTGGCTAATAACATAGGAATTAATCTGCCAAACAAGACCATAGCAGCAAACTAATGGCTGATGGAATGTCCGCAGGACAAAGAAGAAAGAAAAGACAGAAATTAAGCTGAGAAACCTGGCAAAGAGTTGGGATATTGATGGAGTTTAACTGTGATATCTCTCCCTTTGCTCTTCATCTCCATTGACATGGTTAGAAGTTCTCTTTATGAAAATCAAATTTAGTGCTTGTTTTGTGTGAAAAATCCAATGCTAGATGGCGTAGTTGCTTTGTCAGTGCTGGTGCCCCACAGTAAAACACCCCTGCCATAACCATACATACATATTGTATTATATTTCGTATCAATCATTCAGTATTTGAATCCAGACAATATTATGAAAAAGAGAAATTATGAAACTTACCAACTCGAGAATTGGGGTGATTAAGGGCAGTGCGTTTGTAAACATTTCTCCAGTTAGGCTTGGCAAAATGGCACTTGACACGAGTCCCAGAAACCACATCAACCCCATTTTTAGCATGATGAAGAGATTGAAGCATGGCAATGAGGGCAGACCTTGCATCTCCTTCTTCGTAGACACTTGTACAGTAGTTATGGAGTTCTATCACATGGCCACAATCTCCTTCTGCAACCTCATTCATCACCCCTTTAAACCATTCAAACGACCCTTGCTCCCTAGTCACCCAGTAGAAATATGCCCTTCTTGTTCTAAACTTCTCTCTTCTTGCCTGTGGACTGTAATTGTTTGGAGGATTTGGCGTTCTTGGCAGTGTCCCGCTTTCCACTGAATTGTTCTTTTCTTCATCTTCTTCTTGTTCCATTTCCTTGATGTTGTTAACTATGTCCTTAACTATACTGATCATTGGAGTTGCCCCAATTCCCAGCCCCACAAGCAGAACCACTTCATAGTTCTTGTATTCTTGTGCTGGTGCTCCATACGGACCATCGATCAATATTCTTGGGAGACTGTTCATCAAGCCAATATATACATCATTTGAATCAGACCCATATAAATATTTATATTGAATGTACATAATACACATGGATATCGTTATGTAGTTATTCTTTTCAATAAATCACATGCGGGTTCTCTCCAAAACTTGTTACTGGGCAAGGAAAATGCATGTAGATGAACTAGAACATTCTCCCTGTATCAGAAAACTTACCTTGGGCGGCTGTTTCCTTGAAAGCTATCAGCTCTGAGAAGTCCGCTTTTTCCTGTATCTGGTGGTTGGCAAACCTGCAAGATACAGTAACCATGAAAAAGCCATTCTAATGACATCAATAATTTCCAACTAGTAGCAATGGCAAACTAACAGTCGTGATCTCTGCGAAAATTGGTGAAAAAGAAAAGAAGATGGAAGGAAACACATGCCTTTGAGAATACAGTTTTAAGTTGCCTTGTCCAATCACCCAAAGTTCTGATATGAACGCTTAGATAATCATCTACAGGAGCTGAAGTGATGGAAAATGGGTGCCTGTTGTTTGACATGTGAATTTTACGTAAAACCCAGTAATGATATTCACTATTTATACATATATATATGTACTGATTATTTTACCATTCGAATGGAGACACAGCAGCGCAATTTACAAACATGTATTGTCCACTCTTATATCTAAATCCCTGAGGCTTTGACATGTGAAGTGCCAGAACGTTTCCAGGGTAAATTGCCACCTTCAGAACCATAAACAATAATGTCAGGCACTACTTCCGATCTGCATAATTTCAATGTATCAGGACAAGTAAACGTAGAAATCTGGTTTTCATTGTCACCTTTTTAATGCTAACAGGCTTGATGCTGGATCTTAGTGCCCTTGTCAATCTTTCACTGGCGTAGATGACGACGGGAATAGCCAAATACATCCATGTCTGTCAATTCAAAGTAGAGTCGATACAGATGTTCTAGAGATAATATGATGAAATCGTGAACCCATGTTATAGACCAACATAAAATCATAACTTTCTGATATTGTTTTGTTAGCTAAATCTGTTCAGTTTGATCAAGTTTGCTTACCGTTTTCTTGTACCATTCATGACTGAGGTAGAGGTAGAGGCCATGAACAATGAGTAAGGTGTAGACAATGATGAAGAGATGGTGAGAATACCAGAAGGCATTGAAACCGGTGAGTTTCTTGAGAAAACCTGGCAGATTAAGCTTGTTTCGCCTGAACCAAGGGGTGGCTAATGTAAAAGCTATTGCCATTAGAATCACCATTATGATCCCAGTTACTCCTTCCACTGACTTGACAAAATGCCAGTAATTTGATGGTTGATCCCCAAAATATGGCTCCATAAACTTCCATTTCTCTTCACTTGCATCAAGCAGGCGAGGGAAGTCACAAGCCAAGTGAGAAATTGCATGTAGACCGACTCCAATTGTAATTCCCACTGCAATCACCTGCAAAACAGACAACCCATTTGTTTCGCTTTTGTTTTCGGTTCCAAATTTCAGTATTTCGGTTCGAGTACTGAAAGACTCATATAAGAATACCCAATGAAGGACCTTATATTAATTACCTTGTGGAAATTTAAGTTGTCATCAAAAGGAACCAAAACACCTAGCTTGGTCTTATTCCTGAGGAAGGTTAGTGTGTTTCTGCAGACCGGTAACAGAATCAAAGCCATGTTAAACTTAAGAACCTCAGCACCTCCCTTGGCAATGCACACACATTCTCCCAAAACTTCATAAGCATCGGTTCGCCTACGATACTGCACGAACTTGTAGCCAAACAGGGCGGCCATAACACCGATCCATAGAGCTAAAACCCACACTCTCTGCCAGTTATCTAAAATGAAATACTTGCAGCGTCTACACCATCTCCTTATTGGGTTATCTTCCAAGGTAGGTTTGAGCTTCTGGCTAAGCATTTGGCTCAGGTTTTTGCTCTCTCCTACTCTTACAGACTGG
The DNA here is from genome assembly GCA_948192965.1 of Dalechampia spathulata. Classification (NCBI taxonomy): domain Eukaryota; kingdom Viridiplantae; phylum Streptophyta; class Magnoliopsida; order Malpighiales; family Euphorbiaceae; genus Dalechampia; species Dalechampia spathulata. Next base: position 28,788 of record CANYBF011773855.1, on the reverse strand, counting down.
TTAGGTCCTTGCAATAGAAGCATTTCCAGGTTCTCTATCTGTTAACGGAACAGTTCAATCAATGTCCACCACGACAATTTGCAGAAACTAAAAGAACGGTAATCAGGTGACGATCATTTTGTCGTTTTTCGTTTACCATGATATATCCTTGATTTTCTGGGTCCAGCTCTTCCATGATCAAGGCTGCATATTCCTCTGCTTGTTTCTGAATATTTGATAGTTTATTCGCAGAAGCGCTAAGGCTAATAATCTGTCAAAATATTAACAATCAAAATCTTCTTCTCGTTATGTGTCTAATCTTCCCGCTCCGATCCTTTGAAATTAATGAAAACTGTACCTCTCTTACTTCCTCTTCTGTGATTCTTCCATCTGCATCTTTATCAACCCTGCAAATTTTTTTTTTTACAGTTTTGAGTTCTATGTCCAGAACATTGAACACTTGCGAATGCAAATTAAAGAAGTTTACTAGCATTACATTGCAAAGAAGGTTTGAAGCCTGGAATCAAAGCTCTGGTCTGAAATCTGTTCCCAGAATTCTTTCAGCTCAGCTTTACGTATAGAATCGCCTGTTATGTTCCTCTTTCTAGCAAGTGCATCGAACAATTCTCCGGCAAATTCCTTCGACTCCTTCATTCCTGTTATTTACACAAAACCCACAAACAGATTAATCCAGTAATCCTAACCAAGAAACTGAATTGCTCCTTCACGAACATACAAGGAAAAATTTGAACTTTAACTCAAAGAACTATACCTATGCATTCACAGAATCTTGATCGAGGAAGCATTCCGCCACAAGAAGCAGTAATATCATCAAACCGCTTCTCCACCGCATCCCAACTGGCTCCTCCGTCAGTCTTACTGATAAATTTAAGCCCATTTAAAGCATGAGCGGCTGCAGATTTATTCCTGTCAAAATGACCAGGAAGAATCTGCCTTTTCGATAACGTAGCTAACCGTTTTATTTCCTGGGAAACTTGTCTGAGCTTATTAGAAGCATTCCTGACGATATTAGAGGTCGATTTTTTCTCTAATCCTTTAGCAAGTAACGTGATTTCGGGATCTTCTTCAGCTTCGTTCGCTGGTTTGACACTATGTATAACAGCACCAGAATAATCGCCAACATCAAGGGTAATTTCCAGGTATTGCTGCTGTTCATCTGGTGATGAACTGCTATCAGGAATGTTGAACCTGGAACTTTTTCTTGTTGTTCTTTTGTTAAGAGAACCACTCAAGCGACTACTGTAAGCTACCGTTTGATCCCCCGTAATTAGCTCTGTATCAGAATGATGGTGCTGGTGATGATGATGATTATCTTCATTACCCATTTCTCGCATCTGGGTTATGCTCCAAACTCTTCAAGTTGGATTACAGATTCAGAATCTTAGATTCTTGAGCATAGAATATGAATCTAACTGCTTGAAGTGACGATTCTTGCACTAAAAACTGTAGCAAACAGGAACTTGGGAGGAATATCAAACAGAAAAAAGAAAAAAGAAAAATTCAGAGCAAAAAGTAATCTTTTCTGGACTAAGATCATTTGGTGTTGCTTGTTTGATGGTCATAATGGAGCTGAAGTTATTTATTTGTAATAATGGCGGAATGATCGGTTCATAAAGTTTAATCAGTGGTACTGAAACATTTCCTTTTTATTTGAACTTTACGATATGATGTGAAGCTGCAATTTGTTTCTTTCTATAACTCTTTCTCTCTCTCTATAATTCTTAATATTCGACCTATTTTTTTATTTTTAAAATATTTTATTCGAGAATTTATATTTTTTATTAAAAGTTAAATATTATTAATTTTGAATTAAAATTAATTCGAGATATAAATTAGAAATTGGATTAAATGAATTTTTAAAATTGTAATATTTATATTTGTGATTAAAGGAAAGTAAAAGATAAGAAATAGAAAGATATTTTGAAGCATGCAAACATATGCCAATCAAGTCGAGCATTTAGTGGAAAGTGTGGGGAATATGCATGTTGACTTCCCTTTCTGCTCTTTTGGAAAGTTGGGTTCCATACAACTCATTCTGGTTCTCATACACCCAATTATAATTTCATCCATTTTTATTGGAGGTAGATATAATATATATATGCATTCAAGAAAATGAAGATGGAAGCGAGGAGGAAACAGAAGCCAGTTGGTCCAAAACGGTACAGCATCATGAATAAGCACAAGTGGATGATGTAGAAGATTCATGGATTTGGTAAAGGAATCAAGTTTGACCCAAGGCTGCGATACATCAGAAAAAAGGTTACCGACAATTGACCTTTGGTTTCCACCTGCATAATTAGCGGCGAACAGGCAACATTTAGTTTCCTCGGAAATTTGATAGGGGCTGCATTTGATTTATTCTTGAATTTAATGGGCAATGGGCAATGGGCAACCTCATCAATGGAGGAATCTCGCCGGCTCCGCCTCCTACTATGGCTTCCCTTCTTCTGGTTCTGGTTCTGTTCAACCTCATCCGGCTTCTTCGACACCAATCATCTGTAATAATATTTCTCGTTTACGGCCATTGATTTTAAATTAAATAATAGTTTACTTATTTTAAATATGTGAATATTAATTTATTAATTTACATAGAAATAATTTAATTTTAAAAATATAATTTATGTATTTATAATTGTATAAACATAAAAATATAAATATAAATTTAATATTAATGTAAAAAGTTATTGATGTACCTTTATGAAAAAAATTCTTATTCTATTATTGGTAATCTTTTTAATATCAAGCATCGTTTAAATAAAAATATAATAGAATTTTAATATATTAATTATTTTATTAAATTAATTTAAATAAAAAGTATATTAATGTTAATGTGTGTTGCTAACAAATATTAATTAGTAATGGTTATATAGAATATATATTTATCTAAATTTAATTTATATTTTCATACATGAATTTATATCAATTAATTTAATATAAATATAAAAGAAATTAATTGAAAATTAAATTTTATTTTATTTTTACTCATTACATATTTATTAATTTGATTCATAGATAAATATGTGAATCAAGTATATTATATAATATTATGAGCTTCATAGTAATAGTATTTTATATTTCCATTTTACTCAGACCAAATATATTAACCATGAACATAATTTTACTGCATAATAAAAAGATTTTTAATTGAAAAGAAATACGAAAATATTTTATTTGGATAAAATTTTATATCCAAATTCTATAACTTTGATTTATTTGATAATAAAAAATAAATTAATTTACTATAAAAATACTATTTATGATTTTTTTTTCCAAACCATAAATTTATTTATTTCTAATGTTTAATTTATTGTCGAATTATCATTAATTTCATGTCCCTATTTTGTTATGTAATTTCTTAATTTTGTCCTCCTCCATCTCCATTTAATAATAAAAAAATATTATTTTATAATATTTTAAATCTTAAACGCACGTTAGGATAATTGATATTTAATTTTTGATGATAAATATTACTTATTTATATATAATCATTAAAAATTATATATGCATTAAAAAATATAATAATATATTTGGTATAAAATAAAAGTTTTATGATAAATAAATAAAAAAATATATATATATATGGTTTTTTATATTTTAAAATTAAAAATCAGAAATAAAATATTTATTATTTACAGAGACATGCACCGTTGCAAATCTAAACTGAGAAGTCGGACAAGACAAAGCCAACGAAGCAAATGGCAACCACCCAAATGAAGTTGACACCAGAGATAGCCGGCGGGCTGGCTGGACACATCCACCGGCACAGCCGTAAGCGATCAGAGCTCCTTCATTTCAGATATATAGCGACCGTTCGAATCGTTCACATGCATTAACTTACAGATGAAAACAGTGGACTTTTCGAACAAAAAAAAAAACAGTAGACTTTATCGAATGAGGACATTACTGTGTTCAACATCCCCAAGCAAATGATCATTTAAAACACGAGTTTATGGTGGCTTTGGCGTGTTAAAATACCCTTCCTTTCCTTCACCTTTCAAACATCTTCCTCTTACTCCATTCCTTCCTTCTGCTCCGTTTCTTGATTCAGATTTTCTTTTCTTTTGTTAGATTTTAAAATTTTCATTCTTTCGTTACTATACTATCAAGCTCGTAACACCGCAGACCTGTAAACCAGTGGTTCATTGAGAAGAAATGGAAGGTTTATCCTCGTCATCATCACCTTTATCTGTTTATTCTAGATGGGATTTTAGTCATCATAAACACAAACTTGACCCTCGTTTAACAATTCATTGTAGTAATAGTAACGCCACGATTTCTTCTTCTTGTTCTTCTTGTTTTGGCATTTCTGTATCATATAAACATGCCCCAGTCAATTCTCTTTCTTTTCGACGTTCTAAATTGCATAGAAAACGTAGAATTCTTCCAATTTCTTCAGTGTTTGAAAGATTTACAGAGAGAGCAATTAAAGTTGTCATCTTTTCTCAAAGAGAAGCTAGAGCTTTGGGTAAAGATATGGTCTTTACCCAGCATCTTTTACTGGGTTTAATCGGAGAAGATCGTGACACGAATGGGTTTCTTGGGTCCGGGATTAAGATTGATAAAGCTCGAGAAATTGTACAAAGCATTTGGATTGGTGATGGAGATAGCGAGGATGATGGTAGAAATGCCTCTGTTTCTAGTACAGGGAAAAACAGAGAAAGCAGTTCGTGGGATGTGCCGTTTTCTGTTAGTACAAAACGGGTATTTGAGGCTGCCGTCGAGTATTCAAGGACTATGGGCCATAATTTTATTGCACCTGAGCATATGGCAATTGGTTTATTAACTGTTGATGATGGTAGTGCCACTCGGGTGCTCAATAGGTAAATTTGTCGTTATTTTTTTGATGATCTTCAATCACTTGTATTTTAGAGAAGTTCTTGATCATATGCTTTGCTTTATGATTTCAGATTAGGGGCAAATTTAGATGATTTGGCAACTGCAGCTGTTGCCAGGCTTCAAGGCGAGCTTGCTAAAGATGGGAGAGAACCATCTGTAGAAGCTAAAGCTGAACGAGGGAAATCATTTTCTAAGAAATCTGGTGCATTAAGATCACCCGAGGGATCAAAAGGTATTGATCACTGCTAGTACTGATGACTGTCTTCCTTGATTTGATAAGAGAAAGTAAGATCAAAGTGGAATTGCTCGTTTTGTGTTTGGTAGATAAAAGTGCTTTGGAACAATTCTGTGTGGATCTTACTGCTCGTGCCAGTGAAGGACTGGTTGATCCTGTCATTGGACGAGAAACAGAAATTGAAAGAGTGGTTCAGATACTTTGCCGAAGAACAAAAAACAACCCAATTCTTCTTGGTGAAAGTGGTGTTGGAAAAACTGCCATTGCTGAAGGACTTGCCTCTCGCATAGCACGGGCAGATGTCCCTCTTTTCCTGATTGTATGTTTCTTCACAACCTGTTTGTTATTGCATACATCAGAGAACTTGCACCCTTATAAAGGCAGTTACCTTGTTCTTTCTACAGGCAAAACGCGTAATGTCCTTGGACATGGGATTACTAATTGCTGGAGCGAAGGAAAGGGGAGAACTCGAGGCCCGTGTTACAGAATTAATAAAGGAGATACTGAAAGAAGGTGGCTTTCCATTTCTGGAATTACTCTGCAGTTACGGTGCATTAACTGTTTCTAACATGCATAATGTTTGCCTTGCAGGTAATATCATTCTTTTCATCGATGAAGTCCATACAATCGTCGGTACCGGCACAGTTGGACGGGGAATCAAAGGATCTGGTCTTGACATTGCTAATTTGCTGAAGCCACCTCTTGGAAGGGGTGAATTACAGGTGAAATTTCAATCCTGATGTCTTTATGATTATTCTGATCTCAATTGGAGTTCATTCTAATCATTTTTAAGTAACATTTTTATGCGCATCTCTTGCAGTGCATTGCATCCACTACAATAGATGAATACAGGATGCATTTTGAAACCGACAAGGCATTAGCACGCAGATTCCAGCCTGTGTCAATTGATGAGCCAAGCCAGGTTCGCTGCAGACTTGGAATTTTGTATCATCTTACATGCCCGACAGTCTTAATTCATCAACTAAGTGTCTGCAATTTTTTTCAGGAAGATGCGGTTAAAATCCTTCTGGGTCTTCGACAGAAATACGAGGCTCATCATAACTGTAGATTTACACTGGAAGCAATCAATGCTGCTGTCCATCTGTCGGCGAGGTATATTGCTGATCGATATCTTCCTGATAAGGCGATTGATCTAATTGATGAGGCAGGAAGTAGAGCTCGTATTGAGGCTCACAGGAAGAAGAAAGAGCAGCAAACCGGTATACTTTCAGAGTCACCAGATGACTATTGGCAGGAAATCAGAACTGTTCAGGCCATGCATGAAGTGGTAAATATATTGTTTTCTGGGGACAATATCCATTATCCACTGTAGTGTTATTGATTTCAATTTTTAATACAAGCAGGTATTGGCAAGCAGGACGAAAAATGACGGCAGTGTTTCAAGCACTGATGACTCGAAAGCCATCATCTTCAAGGCTTCTGAACCTGTCATATCGGATGACGAGTATGATCCTTATATGATAAATTATGTTTTGACGGATTGAAGAGAGATAACCATCCTCTATTCTGATCAAATATCTTGATTGTGATACTTTCCAGGCCGGCAGTGGTGGGGCCTGATGATATAGCAGCAGTGGCTTCACACTGGTCAGGAATCCCAGTTCAGCAGCTCACTGCTGATGAAAGAATGTTTCTGGTAGGTCTAGATGATGAGCTCAGGAAAAGGGTCATTGGCCAAGATGAGGCTGTTTGTGCAATATCTCGAGCCGTAAAAAGGTCTCGGGTTGGCTTGAAGGATCCTGACAGACCCATAGCAGCCATGATGTTCTGTGGTCCAACGGGGGTTGGTAAGACTGAACTGGCAAAAGCATTGGCAGCATCTTACTTCGGATCGGTGAGGTTTTTCTCTTTAAAGTAGATTACGATCCCTAATTCTATTGATCGATCTTCTGATTCTGGCCTACTTTCCTTGGCATGTATGTTGCAGGAGTCAGCCATGCTGAGATTGGACATGAGTGAATACATGGAGCGACACACTGTTAGCAAATTAATAGGAGCACCTCCAGGTTACGTTGGTTTCGGCGAAGGAGGCACTTTAACCGAAGCTATCAGAAGGCGTCCTTTCACATTGGTTTTGCTTGACGAAATTGAGAAAGCTCATCCTGACGTGTTCAACATCCTCCTCCAGTTGTTTGAAGATGGTCACCTGACAGATTCTCAGGTTTGTAATAGTTGAAACACATTGATCACTAGATAACCTGGAGAATTCTTCGTATGCTTATCTTTTGTCGTCCTGGTATCGCTTTATTTGACAGGGACGGAGAGTATCATTTAAAAATGCACTGGTTGTAATGACCTCAAACGTGGGATCCACCACCATCGCAAAGGGTGGAAGGTCCTTTATCGGGTTCATGATTGCAGATGAAGGGTCAAACTCATACGCTGGAATTAAAGCATTGGTAATGGAAGAACTAAAGTCCTACTTTCGTCCAGAGCTGCTCAACAGGATTGATGAAGTAGTTGTATTCCATCCCCTTGAGAAGTCTCAGGTCTGTAACTTGAAAATTTTAGTGTCAAAATGTCTCGCCATCACGAATATGCTTTCGCTTGAAACACGACAAGTACAACAAATTAGTATGACCAAAAAATTGGACTTTAACTGTTGTCATGTATGCATTTTCAGATGCTGAAGATTTTAAACTTGATGCTACAAGAGGTGAAAGAAAGGCTGATATCTCTTGGCATTCGCTTGGAGGTGTCTGAACCTGTCAAGGACCTTGTATGTAAACAAGGGTATGACCAAGTTTATGGTGCCAGGCCTCTCAGGAGAGCAGTAACTCAAATAATCGAAAACCCTGTAAGCGAAGCATTGCTTGCCGGAGAGTTTAAGCCTGGTGAAACTGCCATGGTTGATCTCGATGATTCTGGAAATCCTATCGTCCTAAACTGGAGAGATCAGAGCATCCACTTATCTGATGCAAAAAGGACAGTCTTGTAGTTAAAATGGTATATGCTTTTACTAATACAATATATAGTGATATTCTTGTATATAATGTATAAGTTCTGTATTTATAGTGAAAGTGAAGGCAATTAATTGATTCTAACTGTAAATAACACGAGTAATTGCATGTTAATTGTTTATCAAAACGTTACTTCGCATAAATCTATTTATCTTTCTTTTTCTCTTTTGTTCTTATACGAATCACATCTGCCATGGTCTTTCTCTGGTTTGAAAACTGGACTTCCTTTTCATGAATTTGTTTCAGAATCCTGACATGTCGACTCTGGTATCATCCTGGAGGACATGAAACGTTTCCTGAGCAATTTTCCTCTGCTTGTAATTCATTCTACAACAGGCAAAAGATGCATCTTCTGATTTTACAGTTATATGCAGAAAACAGAATGTTGAAATGGTTACATTTCTATTCTGTGCTGCTTCAACTCATATCTGTATATTACATTCAATTTAAAGATACAATGTGATATAAGTGGAAAGAAAAAAGGGCCAAAATTTTTCCACATTACTGGAACCTGAAATGGTCGAGTTAGTCAGCTTCAGAATCATCGTTTTCACTGTCCAGATACATCTTCACAGGGTCACTGCCTGGCTCTGAATCCTCATCTTCCTCTCTTTTTCTCCTTTCTTCTTCCTTTTCTCTCTCTGCAACCTGAGCTTTAGCTGCTTCCAGTCTCGCACTAACTGCTTCCCATGATACAAGCTTTTCTAAAAAAGTCGATATGTAATCAGGCCGTCGATTCTGCTAGAAAAGATAATCAGGCAGTGTTTTTTCTGTGAGCAATCCTGTAGAAAGAAAGACTAAGATGGCAATCACAAAATGCTAGTTCCATAGAAGTCTCACCTGAAAGTCAAGGTAGTATGCATGCTGTTATGACCAAGCAAAATTCCACGGAATCAAACTAGTGATCAGTCGATTCAAATTCTTTACATTTAGCAGTATGATAAAGTTAATTTGTAACCACAAATACTAAAAACAGGGTTGTTGAATACCTCCCAAACATCAATGGTAAGGAGTGGCTGCAAAAAATTGGGAACACGGTCAGGTATCTGAAGCCAAAATTAACAGACATGGCACCTGATATAATCGTAATGAGCTGTAAATGCTTACATAGTAATCCCAAACCAGGGGATTCACAGCATTGGGACTTTTCACCACTACAAGCTTTTTGTCCTCATCGGATGGAAGAGGATTTACTGCATTCTCAACATCAAGCCGGTTTGCTTTGTCTAGACGAATTCAAAAGATTGGTTACACATTCATCCATTAAGTTTCATGGTAAATGCCATCAGATTAGTAAATGTTAAACAGAAAAGTGCAAACAATGCCTTTTTTGGTCAAGGAAAGATCACCCACATGCAAGCCAAGCCCATCCAGAACCAAACTGCGTAGCCGCAGCTGACTTAAACTCTTCCACGAATTTTTCAAACGAACCAAAGTCTCTTTCAATCAGTTGCAGAAGCTCTCCTGACGGCTTTCCTCCGCCACCTGGTTTCATGCATCCCCAGAAGAACTCGTGGTTCCAGGCCTAAAATCAGGACAACAAATTTTTCAAAAGTAAAACATCAGATGACAATTCCCGAGAAAAATAGAGTTAGTTACGTAATCATCCTAATAAGAATTTTACGAATATCAGCATCAATTCTTCCCATAATGCGACTATTGATTTTAGAGACTCAGAACATGACATCCATTGCAAATTAGTGAAACTATGAAAACGGATAATAAACCAAGCTATGTATAACAACTCAATTCAATTTACAAACAGAAAAAAGATAACAACATGACGGAAGTTGTTATCTTTTCATTTTACAGCATACCTGTGCAGCATTATTGAAAGCAGGAAGCAAATCACCCTTGTTATAAGTAACAAGAACAACATCTTCTAACAACATTCCATCGAGTTCTGTTCCCACAATTTGTTTGTTCAAGTTATCCACATAAGCCCTGTGATGCTTTCCCCAGTGACACTCGAAGGTTTCCTTGCTCATATGTGGCTCCAAAGCATCCTACAACATTTGGGGAAAATAAACATTAATATGCAGTTATTGACTTGAAATGTTACAAGCTAACAACAGTGCATTTTGAATATAAATATTACCAGGGGATATGGAGGAGGTTTAAGTTCAAACTTTGCTGTAATTAAAGCAGAACCTGCCTTCTTCCGTGTGCACAGCCTCTGTGACATACAAAATCATCATTGAAAAGAGGAAAATGTCAAATTTCACCGGTGCATTAACGACTAATATCTTAATTTTCTTTTCCATGTCAAAAAAGGGGGAATATTGGACACTGTTTCAACAAACATTTTATCAAACAAGTTGAATGCTAACTGTCTAAAGCTGAATGATATAAACCAAACCTTCTTTGTCGATTGTAACCCACGAGTTGCTCCAACAAGCCCGCCTGCCATTTAATAAAACTCACATCATTAAACACTAAAGAGGACAGAAAGAGCGTAAAACAGGATAGAAACCGAGGAAATGAGGAACCTTGGCTTGGGAATAGAGCGCAGGTGAGTGAATTGGACGCTGAAGTTGTCGTTAAAAACATTTTCTTCTCTTGAAACAGAAACAATTTACGCAATTGCAGAGATAGCCCCGTCGCTCTTGCCTGTAGTGAGTCGGTATTTTACCTATATAACTTACAGGAGCCGCCAAAAGTACAGAAAAAGCGTGGCATTCACCATTGACATCGGCGCGTGATTGCGTGATGATATAGGGGGATGGATTGAAGATGGGAACAATGCTGTACTACTAATGTACTAATTTTCGCATAAAAGCTTGCAGTTGCAGTACGACTAGAAATGTCGGAGCAGTGGTCGTACTTCGACGATAGCAGACGTTGTAGTCTAATGGCATCAGTTTTCCTTATTTATCAGAGTAGGATATAATATGATAAATTAATATTAAATTGAGAAATCCAGAACAATATTAATTTTAAATTGGAGAGAGCATGAGCAGTGAAGAAGCACAAGGGAAATTGGAAACATTTGACTGAGTTGATCGAATTGTACGAGATTTGGGCTTAATTGACCGGAAAAATAGTTCAGGTGTATATTTTATCTGTCATCAAATTTAGGGGGCAAATCTGCATTGTATGCATACGACATATCGTTTTCACGCTGCGGATGATGTTCTTGTCCTAAAAGATACGACTCCGTATGGACTTTGATACAGCCATAATCAATCATTTTAATTTTAAAATATTCAGCTATAAAAAAAATCTAAAAATTAATTTATTGGATGGAATTTCAAACATATGAATATTTATTGAAAAATTTAAAATTATAAATGATTGTCGCCCATAATTCTATATCTATGATGTAATGAAGCAATTCATCGGTAAGTTTGAACTCAAACAACAACAACAGAGTTCTTTCCATATCCATACCTAGCAAGTTCATACCCTCTGCATTTCAGTGAACCAAGATAATAATCAAAACCACTCCATTCAATAAAATAAACAAAAAGATGATTATGGAAAATGGTTTCTGCTCAATAGCTGTACGTACACATTCACAGTGGATCAGACAAAAAGCTGGCAGATGATAGATCTTGCTTGTCACATGGAGAATGGTTTTGAATACACATCGAATGGTTCATTGGCAGTTAACTGTGGTTCCTGCAGAAAAGTTCATATATTTAACTAAGTATACCCGATTACATAACTCATTATATATTTAGCTGATATGAAATTTATCATTCGTTCTATTTTAAGTTTGATTCATTTTATTAAATGAATTTAAACCATTCTATTTATTTATTTATCTTCTTAATCCAAATAAGATGGCAGAAACTTGCATACCTGTCTCAGGCCACCACCACTAAGGCTTCCTCCAGTTAAGAGCATTGTGATAAGGGAAGTCACAATGCCACCATCAATGGCAGGGTCTGCGGTTTTAATGGTAGAACGCATTGCATTTAACATGTTCCCATATGTGGTTCCATGTCCACGCTCAATTGCTTGGATGAACGAGTAAGTCATGGCACCGGTGGAAGTAACTCTTGACAAAGCCTGAATCGGTAAACAAACAGAATTAACATTCAATTAGCCCATACGCAGTCGAACAAGACGGAGCTGTCTAGTTTCCTAGTTGAAATGCAAAGTTTATCGAGCATTTCTGCCAAGGACTTTACTGATGTGTCAGCAGAAGTTTGATCGTCATCACAGCCACTAAAAGAGATCGCTTCCCCACCATTTGTTCCCTTCCATACCCCTGAACGAGGGCGATGATCCTCCCATCCGTATCTTCCTTGCCTAGATCAAAAATGCAAAAATGCATAAGCAAGGAAGTCTTTAAAGGTGAAATAATTGAATGATTATTACTTTTATTGAACAAGGCCGATATGTCACATTTAATCTTTGCATTAGCATTCAAATGATGGCAAATGGGGAAAAAAGAAAAGAAAATAAAAGACTAACCTGTCCATTCTGCAGAGAAAAGGCAAATCCAAGACGGTGCCACTATGACAAGCATCGATAATGGCGTGGAGTTTAACCCCACGAGGAAGAGGCCTGACAATGGTGGCATTGATTTCATCATCTACAATCATTCCTTGGGTTTCAAAATCAGTTGGACAAAGTGTTTCATCATATCCATCCACTTCATCTCCGGTGTAATTCCTCTGCTGTGAACCATGACCTGAAAAGTGGAACACCAATGAATCTCCAGGCCTGCAACCCTGCACTAGCCAGTACAATGCCATCCTCATATTATGCTTTGTTGGCCGCCTGTATGGATCAGTTTCTTCTTCTGTAAATTAACAAGCAATCACCATTAAGAGTCATGTTCAATGTGGAAAACATAATGACGCAGTTCCTATTTGCTCGTTTTTCTCGAGCCTTCAAAATTCAGATTGACGGTTTGGATGGAAGGAATATCAACTGTATAACCTATTGAATGGATGATCTTAAAATTTATGAAAATTAATGTCAATTTACAATAGAAAATTGGAAATTTCAACTTCTAGATAGGAATTCGATACTTGGAGAAGATTAATTCTAAACCGAAAAACGAAAATGGAATCAAACAGAAAGGAAAAGACATCATAATGAGCTGTAAAGAACTCAAATAATACATAAAACACTAAACAAATCACAGTTGGCAATGACATCAACAAAGATTCTATTAAGAAAAAGGACCAGCAATAATTGAATTCAAGCTGACAGGAAATAGGAACAAGAAATTAGAGAGGAAGAAGAAATACCAGTAAGCATGAGAATTGAAGATTCAGGGAACTTGAATTTATTAATCAACAAGTACTTCATGCATTTGGCGTCATTAATACAGCCCTTAAGCTCATGCCTGGTGTTTCTGTAAGAGATCCCGCATATGACGGCGCGCTTGTTGCCATGGGAGGAAGGCGGAGGACCAGAGGGAGATTGAGTATAATAAGGAGAAGGAGAAGCAGGTGGGAAAGAATGGTAACCGGAGGAGGAGGAGGAGTGATACGGTGGTTGTGATGGTGGAGGAGCAGAACGGGGATCAGCGATGAGAGTGACGGCGTGACAGATTGCACAGCGGATGGATTTAGCTCCTGGCGGAAGTTGCAACGGTGTTCGGCAGTTTGAACAGTTAACAAGCATATACATTTGGTATATATATATATATATATATATATATATATATATATCTGTATGTATGTATGTATGAATATTGAGATCAAAGAAGAACGGAAAACGAAGAAGGGAACGGCGGAAGGGAATTAAGGGAAAGGGAGGAGAAAATTACAGAGAGGGGAAGGTGAGTAGGAAGAAGATGAAGTTGGAGAATTAATGAAGACTTTGACTTGCAGAAAAATATAATAATAGGTGACCAGTGATTGGACATAAACATGGGAAACAAACAACTCAACCCAATCAGAGTCGTGTTTGGTGACACGGATAGTCCGTTTGGGTTACCGAGGTGGACCGTGAAACGTATTCAGAACATAGGATAACCTCACAGGCGAACAGACTTGGTTTTGGAGGAAATGGGCTCGACGGGTAATATTAAGGAATTGAGTGGGTCAATGTATGAATTCTCCTAAAACCGTTGACCCAAAATTATTGGACTTTCAACCCATTACTGTAAACTTGTCAATCTCGTTTAATAGGAAAAAAAAACCAAAAAATAATAATTATATTAATAATATGAATGTACTATAAATAAAATATAAAAATAATTTAATAAAAATAATTTTATTTCAATGTTAATTCTAATTTTATCTAAATTACTTAAATATTATATATGAATTTTATTTTAAATCAAATACTTCAAATTAAATTAAATTAATATTATAGAACGTATAATTATATTATTTTATATTAAATAAATTAAAATATGATGATAATTATCAACGTTTGGGTTGTTACAATTTCTAAGCTCTTTATTCCAATTTCAAGGGATTTACTTTCTACGAAATTCACAAAATTAAATAAATTTACATTATATTATTCTGAAAATAAATATAAAATATAGTTTATAATTTTGTTCACCCTGTGAATATTATTTTTTTGGGTTATTAATTTTATTATTATTATTTATATTAAAAGGATAAAGTGAGAGATTTATTAAAATTCAATCTCTATCACGATTTAAATATAAAGATTTGATTATTTTAAGATTTATTATATTGATCTGAATTCCTAAATACATAAATATATACATAAAAAATATTTATGCTACGATATTATTATTTTAATTATTTATTGATTTAAATATCAAAATTATATCAAATCGATCATAATTTTTATTAATAATTCATATAATTTTTATAAAAAAATTAAATTAAATATATGAATTTAATATATATATATATATATATATATATATATATACAGCGGCGGATCTACGGTGCGGGCATAAGGTTAGGTTGGGCTCACTATTAATGTGCAAAAGTCACATTGCATGAGAACAAGGAGGCAGAAAGTGCATGATCTATATATTATGTTAATTTTAATTTATTTGTTATTTAATAATTTTGTTCAATTTTAATAAAATTTATTTATAAAATTTTAATTTATTATATAAAAATATGAATTAATCAATATAATATATATATATATATATATATACTAATTATAATACAATATACAATCGTTATAAATATATTAATTAATATATTATCATATTTAACGAAAACTAACTTATATCCATATTGATTAAGCTATAGTTTCATGTATGTTGTATTAAATTTAACAAAAAAAATGTTTCTTATTTAATAAATAAATAAAATAAGCCTAATTTAAGTAAACATGAGTCAAATATGAAACCTCATAAATATATTTAACAATTAATAATTCTAAGAATTTACTATGCATATATATTTTTACATTATCAAATAGATATTATTATACCTAAAAAAATCAAAAAATTAAATTCAATAATAAAATAAAAATATAATATAATTAAATATGTGATTTAAAATTATATATTTTTAACGTATATATATGTTTATTAATTGATTTAAAAAATTATATTGAGTTGTATGTAGTATGGTAAATAATGATGAATAAAGCAACATAAAATTGATTTAATGGTTAAAAATGGTTGGAGTATAAGTTTTTATTATCAGAAACTTGATATTTATATTTTAGTTTAACCATGGAAGCCCCGAATGGTTATGTTTTTACCTCGCAGATGCATATAGCAGGTAGAGTAATTGTGTTAGGATAGTTGAGTTGACGAAGAACTCCAGATAACCAAGGTAAATATATGTATATATATATATATATATATATATATATCCTGAAGAGAATGAGTTTCTTGACATGCTCAACTACTAGTCAACCGATTCTGATAATCTATCTGTTTCCTGATTTCTCCTTTCATTCATCCTCCTCAGGAAACATGGATATTTCCAAGGACGTGGAATCTCCAAAAGATCATGGCAGTAGTACTAAATACATCGCAGGAATTCTAGGTCTTTTGTTTATCGGTTCAGGCTATGTTCTGTTCATCTCCAGACCATTCTTTTCCTTCCAGGATCTTCGTTATAATTGCCAATCCTCGACCACTGTAATCATCTTTTCTTTCATTCTTTCTTGTTTGCTTGTAAGTTTTCTTTTAGCTACGGAGTCTGCTTTCATTCCCATTAATGTACTGCAATGTTCTCGACATGATAGGGCACTGGACTGAAACGAAACCCTAACCATGATGCCCTGGAAGAAGCTTTGGCGGAGGCATCAACAGCCGACAAAACAGTAATAATCGCAGTGGTAAACAAGGCATACGTAGAAGGTGATAAGCCAATGCTTGACATCTTTTTGGACAGTTTTTGGCTTGGGGAAGATACAGGAGATTTGATCAAACATCTTTTGCTGGTAACCGTCGATCAAACCGCCTATGATCGGTGCAAGTTTCTTCGACTTCAGTGTTATAGACTTGAAACCGATGGTGTAGCTTTCGACAGTGAGAAGTTGTACATGTCTGATGATTTTATAAAGATGATGTGGAGAAGAACCTTATTCCTTGGAGATGTGCTTAAACGAGGCTATAACTTCATATTTACGGTACTTGTACATATTTTAATCACATTTTCTGATATGAACTCGATCCATCTATCACCTAAAATTATATTCTATATTTCGATCTGTGAAACCTCTTTTAAATATTCTTGTGCCAATTTAGCTACGAAATTTCACTTTACATATGAGTTTGTTCAAATGGCAGGATACTGATGTGATGTGGTTAAGGAATCCATTTCCAAGGCTGATCCTAGACGGAAGCGTAGATTTTCAGATCAGTACCGACACGTTCAACTCGGACGAGTGGTCGGAAGTAAACCCAATAAACACAGGATTTTACATGATAAAATCAAACAACAAGACAATAACATTATTCGATTCATGGTATGGCAGGAAAGACAAATCTCCAGGACAGAAAGAACAGGATGTCTTAGACGGCATGATGCGACAGGGTGTTTTCAGAAATCTTGGACTTAAAGTGAGGTTTCTGGACACCCAATATTTCAGTGGATTTTGCCAGGATAGCAGGGACATTAAGGCGGTAACTACTGTCCATGCCAATTGTTGCCGGACTATTAGTGCCAAGATTTCTGATCTAACGGCCGTCATTCATCAATGGAAGAATTTCAGGAATTCTCCTCCTGCCGAAAACGAGACTTTCGGAGTGGTGAATGATCATGTGGCTTGTAGGAATTCCTGGCAATAGATGTGATTATTGGATTTGTTTTCATATACTAACTAGCACTGTAAATTGACCAGGATGTAATTGTTATCCCCTTTCCTGAACTGGGCTTAATCTGTCACATAACTTTGTTTTCTTACTAGAGTTTCATTGCATGGGAAATCTGCTGGTAGATGACATCAGAATTTTAATATTTATACCATGGGTGGAAGTTTTCACTGGTTTTGTGTTTAAATATTAGCTTATTGTGGGTAGAAGTAATTCTTGTCGCTTGTTGATTGTGCCTGAAACATTATTATGCAAAGTCAAAGCTATGTTTGCAATTTTAAATCCTGTTTACATGGTCACAACCTTTTTTTTTTTTGGTTTTTTTATGATTCAAGAATTTCTAAATTGATTGAATCATATTAAAATAAATAATAATATGTTATTCGAAAGAGATAATGTAAATTTTTATCGATTTAATTAGTAGATTTTAAGTTTGAGTTTTTAAAAATATAATAAGTTAAATTTTAATATAGAATCTTATATTTTAAAATCTTAAATAATAAATTTATTTTATACAATAATTCAACAAATCCAAATAATATATTAAATATATAATAAAGAAATAAAAAAAGAAGAGAAGTAATGGTATGGGTTGGATATATTAAAATATTTGCATTGACAAAGAAATTTTTTGAATAAATATATTAAATGTTTCAATTAATGAAAACAGAAACTAATAATTTGATAAAGCATAAATGAAATATAAAAGATCTTAAAACATGTATAATTATTATGATTTAATTATAGTTAAACTTGATAAATTTGAGAGAGTTTATTTAAAATTTCAAACGATTGATTATTAAAAAAAATCAATTAGTTACCATCATACTTAAATTAGTAATATGAAATAATAAGAATTATGAAGAAAAGATTTGATTAAATTTGATAAATATATATCTTATGATGATTATTATTTCTTATTAGATAATAATGAAATTTTGATTGATCAAAGATTATGATCTGTTATTAAAAATAATTAACGATATTTTTATATTGATTAATATAATAATATTAAAATTAAAACAATATACTCCAACTTCCAACAATTAAGAGTTAATTTTGTTATTCTTAATACAAATAAAATAAAGACAAAAACATTAATATTAAACTCTTTTAAGAACAAATACCATTGAAATATATGGATATAGTTTTCTGTCATATATTAAGATTAATTTTATTGGATAGTAATATTTTACGTTTTAAAATACTATTTTTTAGTCTTATATAATTTAATAATATTTTATATAAACTAATGTTTAAAAATTGAATTATTATCTTATGAAAAAACTATACATTTTCTTGATAGTTTATTTAAAATTTTTATGTTTGTTTTTTACTTTAAATAGCTAATTAAGTATTATTGTTATTAAATATTTTAATTTTGAATCAACAGATAATAAATAATTTGCAATAGCTAATAATTAATATCTTACGAAATTGAGATAATTAAATTGAAACATGGTTAAATAAAATTAATGATTATAATAATGATTAATTACTAGCTATTAAAAGTTAATATTTAGTCATTAATACATTTATGTGAAGCTAGACATTTAAAAATAATATTGTTTAAGTTACTTGTCTAATGTGCGTGGATCTTATTTCAATGAAAACTTGATGAATCTATTAGTCTATATGTTTTTTTTTACTATTATATTAAAAGTTACTGATTTGTTTATCTGTCATTAATAATATCTTACACTCAAGTTACAGAGACAACTTGGCAGATAAACGAGCAACCCAACTGAAGAATCATATTGGCAAGTGAGATCCAACTCGCATAAACGTCTGATATTCTTCAAAAGCATCATTGCTCATCAGGAAACTTGCAGATCTTATGAGTTGTATTGCCAATCCTACACTCAATGCCGCTGAATTTGCAAGTAAATATACTCTTCTTTTCCAAAACCCCGATGCGTGCGCTCTTTGTTTCCTCTTCAACCACTTTCTTTAAGGAATCACTTATGTCCCCCCCCAGTGCCCAAGCCACTGATATGTGAGGGCGTGGTTCCTGCAAGAGTGCATTCATGCAAGCAACAGCATATGAGAACGGAACCGAAATACTTGCCGGATCTCATTCATGAACCAAATCAATTAGTACTCTCATTCAAAGTAAGAATATCCTCACCTTGTAAAATTCAGGAAGATTATGAAGCTTATACACCTGATTAACCAATTCAATTTGTTTGGTGACCTGATACAATTAACAGCCACATTAACAACATTGTACAGCAAAATCAATTTAAAGAAACAAGAATTCAGCTAGCAACCTGAAATATACCTCAGCTAATCCTCCGGCAACGACTTCTAGTGAAAGAAAGGAGCGAGCTTTATCATCGTTAACAAAAACCTCCCACTTACTAAAATCAATCCAATATCTACTTAGCATGGGACAGGGAAAAAAAAAACCCACCATGTTAATGAAATTAAACTAGAATCGCATAGGTATTACCAGAAAAGAAGAGGAGAGACAAAACTAACCGCTTCTGTGATTGAAGGCGTTGGCGAAGCATTGAAATAACAGAATCAATCTGATGTACTCGAATTGGGACTGTTCTGCCCAAGCTAATGTGAAACTCTTTTCCTAATGCAACTTGTTCGAGCTTTTGATCATCTTTACACAACACATCGAGAGGAATGTCCATGTCAACGACGTGAAGACCAGGCACACGAGATGATACCCTCTTGATAAACGAGGCTGTCTCTTTCTTTGTTGTATTTGGTATACAAACTGGAAATGCATGTGACAGTAATTCTAAGCTGCTCTGATTTTTTATAGTTAATACGGGAAAAGGAGAGGAAGATGTAAAAGAAACCTGGAATGTAGACATGTAGAGCATAGTTGCCTTCGACATGTGGAAAGCTTCTCACTCGACTTGGCTGGCCAGCTTGCAAGTAATCTAAGGAACCTTTTTTCACAGACAAAATGTCGAACAGTTGCTGAGCATGAGCCACGCTTGCATTGCCCGTTTTATAAGTCGTTTTTCCTGAAAAAAAAATAAGAGAGTTTGGTCGTACCTATATAATTAGGAGGTACTAGAAGTGAAACGGGAGGAGGTGGCAACGGCGTAATCTCCGATCGCGTACTTGAAATCGTAATATTTGATGTTGGTGGCGATGTCGATGTAGGATGATGAGAATCCGAGTCCGAATCTGATGATGAATCTCCATATGAGGCTATTAAAGCTTCCATTACCAGCAAGTTTGGACTGGCGATGACCAAGAATGGAAACTCGCCGTAAACCTAAATATCAAAAACACTTTTTATTTGAAACGACGGGTACTTAGATTTGCTATCGAAGAATTCACCGGCCTTCCCAACACTGTATTTAAAGAACAGCCAATTCTTAAAATTCACATTAATATCAATTTGCAGACCGATTTGAATGAATGGGTTATGGCTTTCACCGGTTACAGCCCAATTAAATTTCGACGGTCAGCAACTTCCCCCGAGAGTTTCTGTAAGAATAGCATGAGCAAGTACAACTTCTGGTACATGACTTCTTCGGTAAGCATCACATTAAATTTCATGAATAATGGTATTGAATAAAAACATTTCAAAAATGGACAATTTTTTTGGCCCTAAATTGATGGGTTTCACTAGAAATAGGTGAAGAAGACGATTGCTGCAAAATTAAGGAGCACAAGTCCAGCCCAACAACATAAGATAAACCCTAATTACTTATTATATACTCGCCGTCACTACCACTGGTATAAATACATAAGTCAATCACCTCCTTCCTTCGGTTCTTCATTAGCCGCTGTAGGCATAGGCATCCGGTAGACTTATCCTGATCTCGATAATTCAGTTTGTTCTCATTTTTAACAAAAAAATAAGCTTAGTTATTGGTTGAGAAGAGAAGATCGCAGTGACGAGTCAAGAAATTCAAGCTCAACAGAGCGGAATGCAGGCCTCTCTCTCTGTAGAGAACTCTGCTTGACGACCTTTCCCGCTGACCTGAGCGATCTTCTTTATCTCTTATCTTTTCTTTTTGTTTAAGCTAATTGTATAGATCGCAGTGATGACTTTACAGAAAAAAAAAAATCAAGCTCAACAGACCGGATTACAAGCTTTCCTCTGATCGGGAGAAGTTTGTATGTCGAGAATCAACGCTGAGCGATCTCTTCCTTTATCAATTCATCATCAATATCTTCATAGTTTTCTTCTCCGATGGCTGATTATCAAAATTCTTTTTCTTTTTAACGGATATCGAGATTCCGATTGGGTTTACTGGAAGAAATAGCTTAGATTGATTGATACAATTTATATAAAATTTACAAATTTACGAGATTCATAAATCTAAAATTCTTATGATTTTTGGAAATAAATCGACCACTTTGATCTAAAATGTCATCGGAAGTATCCAATAAGGGCACTGCAGAGGACTGCCTGCCGTTAACGTCGTAATAGCCACCTGCAGAAGTGGCTTGGTTTGTTTCCATCTGGCAGTTAATATCTTTTTATTTATAGAATTAAATTAATTCGTTTGATTTAATTTTTAATTTTTATAATCTTTTTAATATTGATTCATCCCTTATCTTGATGCTTTTGTTGAAATTTTTGATTTTTAAATTAAATTAAAATTATTTATTCAGTTAGTTATTTTGATTTTATTAGGATTCTCTACTGACAACATACAAACAAACAAAAAACTGTTTTCTTGATTAATATTAATTAGATATATTTTTAAATTTTTGATATATTACAATTTTATGGAAACTTAATCGATTATAAATTATAAAATATATTTTTTATTTTTTATTTAAAAAATAAAAAATTATTAATAAAAAAATTATATTTTATAAATATTTATGATTTTATATTAATAATTAAATTAAAAAATATTTTTTATATGTTTATATGATTATAATTTTATAAATTATATATCTAAAATTAATTTGAATTATTAGTAAATTTGTGAATTTTTATTTAGCTAATTTATGAGCTTTTTATTTAACTAATTCATAATTACTTCACCTACATCTATTTGAATCTCAACTAAAATCAAATTATCCATTATAGTTCCATATTTATTCCGATTTTCCATTATCTCATTTATTCCTTATACCTTTTTTCTTCTGATTCTTTCCATTCTACTGTCCATCTCGGTCACTCACAATACTCTTCGAAACTCTCCAATATTTCACTACATGTTTGAAGAATGCTCTTGCCGTATTTTCAGATTTGGAATGTTTAGACATAGGCACAAAAGTGACATACTTCAAGAACCTGTCTACTATAAATAAAATAGTGTCAAACTCCCCCATTTAAGATAAACAAATAATAAAATCGAGTGAGACACTCTCCCACAAGCGAGTCGATACAGGTTAAGATTCTAACAATCTAACTGTCTTTTGTTTTACCACTTTGTGCTGTTAGACAAATCAAGCATGTAATGAATAATTTATAATAATTCATAAATATAAATCAAATAAGTTTTTTCTTTATTTTCGTATTTGAATAAATCTCAATTGGAATAGAATTTGATAGTGAAGGAATATCACATTCCACAATATATTAGAGATAAGAAGAAAAGAAAAGGGAAAGTAAAGTAAAGTAAAGTAGAGGGTTTGAGGAGGGTTCACGTCATGTTCATGAAATGATTAATTAGATTTAGATGAGTCCAATTGAAGAATGTAACAGTCAAAATTCATACTTCCCACTATACCACAAGCCCCATCTCAAACAAATTTCAATACCACTTTCTCCTTCCAACGCCCCCAACTACATCCCATTATCACCACCTACATACATATAATTTTATTACTAATATAAAATTATGATTCAAAATTATACATTTATTATTAATTGTAATGATTAATAATATTATTTATTTGATTGAAATGATATAATAATTAATATAATAATTATATTATATTATATCAAAGAGAGATTTATAATTTTATGTAATAGTTGGAAATTAATTAGAAATTTCTGAATGTAGATTTTTTGGGATGACCATGGTTGTGTTGCCACTTGTCCATGGCGGCATGGCCGGCCAGCTAAAAGCTACTGCCACTAAAATGAAAAAATGGTTCATGGGTTTTCGACCAACTTTCTTATCCATTTGTGGTTTTCTTGATCCACCCTGCAATTTGATGGAAAACTATACCTTCATCTGTATTTTCTTTATTTGTAAATTCTTTTTAATAAATTATAAGATATTCAACCCTATTAATTCAAGAAAGTACTGAGTTATATGTGGTGATGAATCGATTAATCCATTCAGAAATTGTTATGATTACTGCCAGAAAGATTAACAGTAATCATATTGGTAAATACAAAGATTGTCAACTTCAAGATCCACTATAAATACCCACTTACTTTACCCCATTACCAAGCATTAAGAGAAGCATTTTCTTTCCGTCGTAATCCTTCTTTCAGCCGTGATCTTCACAAACACGACAATTTGGACTGAATGATGCTGCCCGGTTTCTTTCAGTTCACACTCTTTTCGCTTTTCTTTCTTATCGGTGGTGCTCTTTCTGACTGGAGACTGTTGGCTCCTCCTGAAATGTATTTAGGCCCTGATAACGAGCGTGGTGGTGGCGGCCGCGGCTATTCAGGGGCTACCGGCTCTAGTCATGGCCCGAACTGGGACTACAGTTGGGGTTGGGGGTCTAGTCCGGGAAGTGGGTGGGGATATGGCTCGGGTTCTGCTCGGTCGCCGAATGGATTTGCCAGGGGTTTCGGGTTTGGATATGGGACTGGAACTGGGTCAGGTTCAGGATACGGTTACGGGTCAGGCAGTGGAGGTGCACATGGTAGTGGGTATGGTTCTGGAAGTGGGTCAGAGAATGGTGGTTCTGATGGTAGAGGAAGCGGCAGTTCAGGTGGCTATGGAAGCTATGGCAGTCACTCTCCGGATGATTCTAAAGGGAAGAACCACCATGGCTGATCATGGAAGATAGCCATGGAAGATTTGAAGTACATGTATTAATACAATAAAAAAGAGGTCATAGGATTAATACATAATACAATATATATATATATATATATATATAAGGAGCAAAGTATATATATAATCATAGCTTATATGTATAATTTGCAGCTTGTAGAACGTTTGCCATTTTCAGTGAAAAGATATGGCAGTTCTCCATCACATGCATTGCTCTACTTGAACTTTAGGATGGAGTATAAATGCCTTAGTCATGTCTCGTTAATCATATCTATATTAAAACTTGACTAGCCAAATAAAATGGATTCATCTATTATAATTTATTTATGAAAAATATTAATCTATTTTCTGCATAAATTTATCTATATTAGATTCATAATCCAAAACGATTTTACGAGAAAGGGCAGAGAGCAAGCAAACCCAGATGACCGAACTCAGTGTCATGAGTGAGAAAAATAAAGATTGTGAAATCTTTAAATCAAGTAAATCATAACATAACAGAACAAAATCAAAACATCCGTCTGTTTTGCAGATTCTATAAAAAAAACAGATACAACACACTTGCATTCTATGTCAGCATTACTAGAACACATACTTCTACCAATGCGATCATGATTCTGTCAATAAAACAACCCAGCACAGTTCCGACATCTGCACATGCAGTTCGTCGCCTTCAGCTTCCCAGTCATGTACCGAAATTCTCCTACCCTGTAACTGTAGTCATATGTCAACTCTTTGGAAGGAGGTATATCTTTCTTGGCAAACAGCATTACGTGCGGCATTTTTCGTCTACCCTGATCGTCGATGACAATGTGCACCTCGAGATTCGGACAACAGCTGTGATTAATGAATCTCCCAACGTTACCGCAATGCGATGCATCGATGGTAAAGCCTGAAATTTTCTTGCAGATGCTGAAATGCTCAGGATTGCAAAGACGGTGTCGTTGATTGGCTGGAATGATATGATCATCATGTTTATAGCTATCACCTATGTCGAACAAGTAGTCATCCCTGCCAACCCATGATTCTCCTTCCTTTGCTCGACAGAGTTTCCCTACGTATTCACATATAAAACTTCCAGCTCGAATGTATGATCTCGATCTCAACCCCCATCCTTTCGATTCTGTCTTGAACACCTCGAGTTGGAGTTGGATACCAAGTTGGCCGACTTTGTCACTACAAGAACTTGAACAGGGCATTTTACTGACAAGATTCCGGGAATCATCGCATGAAATTTCTTGCCAGTTCTTTACTTTGCAAGAATAGTCCATGCTGGTAATGTAAGTGAATGGTAAAGGCCTCTCATTGTCGATAGTATTGACTACAGAAATCGGTATCTTCTCTTTACCTCCTGAAATATCATTGATTAAAGGACCTGATCGGTAATTCATTGATTTGGTTAAAGATGGTCTCTTGTGTTGCCCTGGAATTCTTCTCAGCTGAAATTTGAACACAAGCTTTCCGAATTCTCCTCTTTCTTGCCACATCTTCTCAACCAAGTATAAGCCATCATAAACATATTTCCGTACGGTGCTTAAGTTCTTCTTCTGAGTAATGATCTTCATCAATTTTGAGCTCTTAACTTCGCCGCTAATGACCCTGACAGGAGTTTTAGCTTCCATGCTATTCTTCAACGCAAGATTTCCTTGTTCCAGCACTTGATCTTTAATTGGGCGCTGATTTTGAACTTTAGGATTCCCACCTTCGCCATAATAAATCAGTACATCAGGCGATTTCATGTAATTGGCATAGCGATTAGTTGCAACGATACTTGTCGCCAGTATGATCCCATCTTTCTCCATGTAATCAATTCCTTTCTGAAACTGATGATGAAGACCAATTATGTGAAGTTCAGCTCGAAACCGAAACTCATCGCCGATTTCAACGCCAGGAACTGATCCTAACCGTTTTCCCACGTTCACCAACTCATAATTTCTTCTCAAAACCGTCGCCGCATATTCATGAACGTTACCCGAATTTCTAGGTTTCGAGTTTTCACCATTTTCAAATCTTCTCAAAATCTGACGGTACAATTTCAAAACTTCCTGCACTTCACTACGACCAACGCCCATTTGTCTGTTTTCCAATGCAGATCTCATTATATCAGAAGCCGAAAAAGATTCTTCCTTTTCACCTGCCCATGATTCCTCTGCTTCATCAAAAAACCTTCCACATCCTCTCGGAAACTGGCGAATCGCATATGGTCTGCGGGTTCGATAGCAAGGTCGCATCTTGTTCAATATGATTGCTTTTCTTTTGCTACTAAGCATTAACTAATAATGGTTCCCGGTTACCATAACAAATAAACAGACATTAATGTAATATAATCCAATGTTAGACCACAATAAAGCACAAAAACAATGGAATTGCAGGTCCGAATTCAGGCCAGTAAAGAAAAGAGCTTGAGCAAAACTAATGGATTTTGAAAATTAGAGAGATTGAACGAGCTAAAACTACCTGAGACAAGTAAACGTTTTCACATTACTCGCTAGTGATTTCAAGGAAACTTCTTCCTTCTTCTTCCTTCTTCTTGCTTCTTCCTTCTTCCTGCTTCTTCTTTCTTCTTCCTTCTTCTTTGGGAGCACTTCTACAGAACGAAGACAAGGAGCCTTTATCGTCTCGATTCACGTGAAACCCTACAATGGCTTCTGTCGCTTCACGTCTCTCTGCAGTGGACCGAAAATCATTGACAAAAAAGGGAGTTTGTAATTTGTTTAATTTATAACTATACGTACAGATCATTATTATTTTATTTTAAATATAACAAATATTTAATAAATTTATAGTAATTTTTGTAATTTTAATAATTTGATAAATTAAATAAATTAAAAATTATTTTATTTATTAATATAATAGACTCTAAGACAATCCTCTGCACTTTTTATTAATAATATATTTTATTTATTCATATGATTTTACTAATTTTAATATAAAAATTATATTATAATATCAAACAATAATATCTTTTTAGGATTAGGGTTAGTTTATAGTCTTTTTATTAAAGATATAAGCTGGAATAGAGGCCGCTGTACAAAGCTACAGAGATCTTGAAATTGTCTTTGCAACTGTACATTTTCATTTTCCAGAAAAGCCCACCATCAATTATGAAAATTTTAAAATTTAAAATGTGATTTGTTTCTGGTGAAGGTCAGTTTTGTAAACAAGACAAACGGAAAATAACAAAACTGCCACCGTCTTTTTCTTTTTTTGTACCTTTCATGTCCCCTTCCTTTTTATAAAATACCAACAATACCTTCGGATATTGAGAAATGGACCAATTAAACGACTTCGTTTTATTTTTCTGTCGGCTGGGACGTGTTTTCAGCCAATTACATCTGTTTAACCAAAAATGGAATGGCCATGACATGTCAAAATAAAGTAGTATCATTTGTGGATTTAAATTGTCAAAGGAGTTTCTTAATAATAATAATAATTAAAGAAATATGCACTAATTTTTACCTAATTATAATTATTTAATTTACTTTTGAATATTAATCATAAAATTAGTCTTAATTTTAAATTAATAAAAAATTTAATTTTATTATTAAATTATTTATCAAAAATCGATCAATCTTATTGAAATCTTTATTATTTTATATGATTTTCAAATATATTTTTTTTATTTAAAATAATAATATTATACTTCAATATTTTAAATTTTTTCAGAAATACTTTTAGCAATATTCTAAAAATAATAATACAAATTTTTAATTATAAATATTCCAAAATGAAGCATAAAGTAAATTACCTTAAAAATAATAAATTATTTGATATTTTTAAAATTAATTATATTAGATAAAATGTTAATTTTTGTTGTAAGAATTTGATTTATAAATATCCAAAAAAATTATGATATGGTACTGTAGTATTATTATTTGAATGTAATAATAGAAATGTTTGGATATATATGTTAAAATTCAACATAAATCATAAGTTATTAAGGAATGATTAAAGGTTGAAGTAAAGTTGAAGTTGACAACTAGAAGACTTGACAACTAGAACTAAAATTAGACTTGACAACTAAAAGTAAATATGAATTTAATAACGGGAAGTAAAGTTGAACTTAACAACTTATCCACATCTTTAGGAATACTATAAATAGGGGAGGTTAGGGAGTTATTTTGAAAACCTCCATCCAAGAGAACTATAAAGAGAGAGAAAAAGAGAAAGAAAGGAGAGAAAAAAGAGAAAATACAATGGCGTGCTAGAAAATTATTCTAGTAAATATTGTAAGAGTTTTAATTTTCTCTTGTATTATTAATAAAAGTATGTTTATTATTATTTTCTATTATTAAAGAAATATATGAGATATTTAACATTTGGTATCATAGTAGAAAGATTGAGGGCTAATATACCGAAGGAAGGTGCACAATCAGGGATTGTGAAGCTGTTGTCAAGGACAAAGCTTACTTGATTATCAATAATATTACCAAGTCATAATGACAGATCTAGTTAGTTCATTCAGCTCAGTTGAAAAGCTGAACCATAGTAACTACAGCAATTGGAGTACTCGTATCCAATCATATACATATTAAAAGAGGGAAGAGGGGGGAAGTGAAAATACAAGTCTACCCCTCCTCCTTTAATTTTAATAATTCAAAGATAAATATTATTTTTATAAATTTATATGAAGATAAATATTACTTTTTAAATTTTAAT